>SMGT01003590.1:192016-203591 GCA_004794575.1 Lanistes nyassanus | reverse complement strand
GGGGTTTGAAGCATATGAAGGCACTTAGGCAAAGAAAAAAAAAAGACAGACAGGCATAGAGGCGGTGAAGGGAAATTGAAATGAAAAATGTTTCTCATCATCATTTCCACATACACTGACTTCTGAATACTTTTGTAAATCACATGTTTCCTTCTTTTTGCCTGATTGTTTTGTATTATTTAGAGCTTAGTTTCTAAAACATGTATTCTACAATTCTGCACACCCCATTACCCACTCACCCATCACCCCCCAAAAAAAATGCAGCTCAGAAGTTTACAGAAGTATAGAGCAGGATAATAAAGTAACAATGATACAAACATTTTAAAGATGCAGCTGAATGCACCATTTTTTCAACAAAAAAAAAACCTTGACAAGAACATAAACAACATTCTTTGTTCAACACTTGACTTGTACCTGATACGATGAGAGGAAGATGGTGTAAACAACAATCTGGGCAAGTGATGGTATATACATGAGCTCATTACCTTTCTTCTTCAAAGCTGTTCCAAAATGATTTTAATATTTCCTGACTATTATATGCTGAAAAAGATTAATGCCTGCTTGGGGTACTATAAGCAGGATGGAGAACATACATGTACCATCAAAGTATTGCCAAACATGCTGATCACAGTTATCTCTCCTCTTATACTATAGAAACATTATTTTCTGCTTTGAGAAACTGTCAATGTGTTAATCCAGGGTTGGTAAAGATCTAAATATGTGAGTTGTGAATTCAGAGTGTTGTGTGCTGTAAAGGGTTGGGGCTGAAGATGGCTGCAGGACTGCTGCAAGCCTATTGACACATGCCCTGTGACATTGTCCACTTAGCACTTGTATGGCAAAAAAAAAGGCATTGGTAACCTTGTGTATGTTAATCAATGAGATCCATTTCCCCATCCCACCTTTTCTAAAACAGTGCCTTCAGGGGCAGCATGCAGCTGTTACCCTGGAGACAAACTCGTTAGCACCTTTCATCTTATAGGAGCTAAAGTGTCAATGTGTCAATAACAATTATTCATCAACTGTTATCATATGGCACCTGAAGGTTTTTTCTATGTAATAGAGTCTGAATGATGATGACCACAAATGTTTAAATCTATTCAGATAGAGAAGGAGAGGTGTTTATTTCCATGATATCAGTAAAAATTTCAAGTAGAATAACAGCACTGAGCACACCAGATTCTAAACATTGGAAGTACTAACCAATCAAAAATACCCTTATGGCACAATGATAATCAAAATCATAGTTTTATTGTTTATCTTAATGCCACTGAACGCTGCTTTTAGAGATGAAACTGTTTCCACATTTTCACTGCATATTACTTTTTCTCTGTTTAGTTACAGAAAAAAAGATCTATGACATTTTAGTTAACTGGGATCACAGATAAGATGAACGTCCCCTAAACTACTAGACACACGCTTATCTCCTTGAAGATGTTATCATGAAGGGCAGCATCTATTCACTATTGTCGTATTGAAGTACTTTAAATTAGCCATGGTGGGAATCGGAAACCAACTTCAAGTCTCACAACTTCATGACTCTAAACTGCACATGACAAACACGTTACAGTTAAAATGATAATAAAATTTAAAGCTGTGACCATCTGAACAGCACACTTATTTCAAAGTACTTTACGCTAAAGTTCAGTGTTTCAGTCACTTCGACATGGGATCACTTAGTCACTGCGTCCCCCAGCACTTTGTCAAACCCGAGAAGTACGTTATTTGAGATTTAACGACAAACTAACTGTAACTAGGCTACTGCTGTGACTGTAAAAGAGCGCTAAATACATATTGTAACACAAAGCAGGCACGTTGAGAAAAAACTGCAGAAGGCGTTTACTTACAGCTACCGATCAGCGTTCATTACAGGAAATGCTTGTCTGCACGTCTCCTTACCACGGAAATGACGTATATGACCCACTTAAGATTACTTTGGCCTACTTTGATTTAAGAAATGATGTTTTCTGAGTATTCTTTATTTTTAAAGTCTTTAGGTCCATCACGACTTAGCCGCAGTCGAAATTCCTACCCTCTTCTTCACTCCTTTGAACAAATATCATATAAAATACAAACTGTGAGTCTCCAAATATACTTAAATGTGTTGGCTGTTCCAGCTTACGCACATACTTCTCGTTTTATTCGATAAAATTTAAAGTTTCTTTATACAAACTGTTATAAACATTTACATACATGATGTAAATAGCACTCAATGCGTTCTTAAGTCCAGTTCACTTTCTTGAATCCTAATTGTTTGTTATGAAATCAATGAATGGCTGGTTCATTGATTTTCAACGTCATTGCCCGCAGTTTCCTTAAATAGAAGTCTGGACGTCGGCTAAAATCGGCTTGCAGGCTTGGTATGCATTGCTTTCATCTTAGTAGGAGGTGGTATGGTGTGGTGAGACTGAAGTAGGTATTCTTTTGATGCATCGTTCGCATGAATAACGCTAGCTTATTTTACTTTTGTTATGTCAGCTGTCCTAGACGTCTCTAAAGGTAAACCGTTTATTATCTGACATTTCGTTGCTGTAAGATATCCGTCACAAAGTCAAAAAAAATAATGAGAATGCAGAGATGGGAAGTAACTCATTAAAACTCAATTTTAGGACTTTAGGGGTAACTGCTCGGCCTAGTTTTATCTCACCTGAAAAATCATACTATGGACCTGGTGTTCATATGTTACAATTTTACCAAAATCTGAATTTCAGGTGCTCAGGGTGTACGAGATGCAACCAGCGTGTATGAGGAGACGAATGTGAAAAGCAAGAAATTTATGGAGTTAACTTATTTAGCTGGGTGTTACGTGAGAGTGCGATAGAAGACCCAAGTTCATGGCTCAAGTGTAGACATTGAGAGTGCACACTCAACACAGGCATGAAAGGGATAGCAGACAGTGTGATCACCCTCATCATGGATATTTTGCTTATCATAGCTTTAATTTGCTCATCCATATCAGGTATGTATCTTGACTGGATTTTAATTTTGAAGTTATGCTTTGGGATACTCAATTTGTCATTATTCATTATTGCTTACTGATGAAATATTGTGGAATTTGTCTCATGTTTCTGATATTCTTCATTCTAATGCCAATAATTTTTGGAGAGTTCTTTTGTGGTCTTCACAGTTACATACTATTATATCTTTCTGGAACTTTACATATTACAGGTCAAACTACTAATTGCTTTTCTTTGAACACGATGTTCTTTTCATGCCTAAGTTCTTTTATAAATATTTTCTGAATCGTTACTATTTACACATTCATTGGTTATGAATTGATGTGCATTAGTTTTACCTTTTGATTTTAGAACTGATTTAAAAACATGAACTGCATCTGTATAATGCAGATGTCTAGTGGAAAATTATAACATTTATACTACACTATAGTTATAGCTACAGCATGTCCTGTCTGGAATATGCCAACAATTTTCTCTTTCCCTCTATCCCCCTCTCTCTTTTTTTCTGAACATGCACCTGCGCATGTGTTCATGTGCACACACACACACACACACATGGTTTGGAATTGTTCGCTGAGGGTCCCTCCCAGTGACTAGAGTACTGAATGCAGCTTTTGGTCATTTTGAGGACTTATCATTCAACATCTAGTATTTCTGTGAAGACAACAGTGTTGTTGGTCACTTTTATTCCATCCTGATAGGAACATCACCAGCATGGTTTGCGACTGTTTATTTGTCTAGCAAATCGTAGATTATTTCACTGTAGCCTCTGTATTTGAAGATGGTGTCTTCATCCACGTCCTAAGACCTCTTTGGGTTGGGATGGTTGGCCCACCACCAAACTGGAGTTAGTCTGTTTCCAGATAGTGTTTTCTGTTTTCCCTGGTTGTTGAGGTGTTTCAGATAGTGTTTTCTGTTTTCACTGGTTGTTGAGGTGTTTCAGATAGTGTTTTCTGTTTTCACTGGTTGTTGAGGTGTTTCAGATAGTGTTTTCTGTTTTCACTGGTTGTTGAGGTGTTTCACTTGTTGCTTGTTAAGCAGGTACAGTGGAGTCCGCCTACAATGAAATTCAAGGAAGTCGGAATTTGTTCATTATATCAGAAGTTCTTAGTAGCATTTCATGCACTAAACCAAGCAATGTAACATTAGATCACAGACCTTACTCACTGCCATCTTGTGCAGGCACAGTAACTGTTTATTTCCATGCAATAGATGTACATGTATTTAAGTTTCGGTTTGGTTCCTTTTCTGAGATGGTGGAACACCTTGTGGCCTTTGTTGAGTAACTGGGTTTGATAACCAATTCACGTTTTTGATTTTGAAGATCAGAGACACTGAAGTTTTTACTTTTAGTGTCAGTCAGGAAATAAGGGTTGAAGGAATGAACTATGCAATGAAACAACATGGATAATAATCCCAGATTCACCAATAATAAAAATCATCATTTATTCAAAAACACACATCACATGTATGCAGTTTGCTCGTCATGGCACCAGCAAGCAACAAACCAGATGTTTGGGGGTTTTAATTAGCCAGTCACACCATGTTAAATGTACCTTCACAAAGCAATGTTTTGTTGGACCTCTAAATTTATATCTTCAAAGTTTTCTATTTTCTGTCGGTCACAACTTTACTTTCTAGATTGTCCATTATTGTCGGACATGCCGTTTATCCTGTAATGTGTTAGTGGTCACTGTACAAAGCTTGGAACAGCGTCATCACTGATTGCATGATGATTGCTTGTTGCTGTTATCACTTTGTTATATTGTAAAAAAAAAAAGAAGTTGCAGTTGCAGAAATAGTAACGGCAGTGGCTTTAATTTTAACTAAATGAGTTACAACTTTTAAAATCGCTGCAGTTTGCCCTGAAACAATTTTTGTATGAAAGGTAACCACTTTGGGGGGTTCAGGCTGAAGATATAGCTTCCCCCGCCAAATCGCCTTGTAAATTCCTTTATCCGGTGCCGACTGCCGCCGCATTAAAAATGGATGGTGGTGCTGTCACAATGGAGTTGATGACTCTCACTCCCAGCCACCTTCGACTTCAGCATATATTCATAGCACCAGAAATCTGCCGTTCCTAATTTACATTCTGCGTATAAATTCGCCACCCTAGGCATTTCCTGTCGTCTGCTGAAGCCCCGCTGAAGAAACAGTGCTGCCTGCTTTATGGCATCGCACAGCTTGTACTTTTCGCTAGACGCTAGCCACGCGCAAGCCCACGTTTAGCCGCTGGTAGCCTCTTCCTTGCCTTCGCAAGTCCAACTCTTTCCCCTCCGCTACCCTCCCCCCTCCAACTCACCACGTACACGCTACACGACCCTACCCCAAGCATCCTCTTCGTTCTAGGGATATCAAAATGATGGAAGCGTGCGCTCAACAGCAAAGAGCCGAGTTTCATAGATATCGCTAGGTGGCAACGTCAGAGCTCATACGGTGGACTCTACGAGCTCATCAGTAACTTCCTAGTTTCACTCGTATGCCTCCCTGTGACTGAAATTCGCCTTGGCAAAAGAGAATGCGAGCCAGAGCCTCGTTTCTGTCTTTGCCTACACGTCAGTCAGAGGCCTAGCCCTTGGGTCTCCGTGTAAACATCGGTCGTCGGTC
The DNA here is from genome assembly GCA_004794575.1 of Lanistes nyassanus. Lineage (NCBI taxonomy): Eukaryota > Metazoa > Mollusca > Gastropoda > Architaenioglossa > Ampullariidae > Lanistes > Lanistes nyassanus. Next base: position 198,027 of record SMGT01003590.1, on the reverse strand, counting down.
GAGTGGTCATTTTTCCTTTCCATCTATTTGCCAAGGCGCAGGTTAATTTTCCGCCGCCCCCGTAGCTACTGCACCCCGCCGTCGACTACAGCCTATAAATAGCTGAGCAAACCCTCCCAGCTGCACAACTACAAGATAAAGGAAACGAGTGACACTCAAAGATCTCGCACCAAAAATCTTAGGTGGTCTTTCGCTATAGCGCCGATCTTACACGGCGGAACAGTTGAACAAAGTCAAATGAAAAGAGCAGTCACGGCGGGTTCTGCAGCTAAGATGTCGTGTCGGTCGAGATGTTTTCGTCATAGCTTTACTTCAAACTACATCAGAAACTGCAGACTTTCCAGTGAACTCACATACTGAAGGGGCATGTATGTTGCATCATTGTTGGACAAGTTCTTTACCAGCGTCATAATTTAACTTTGTCAAAACTCGCCGGCCTCCCCCATGCACCCCCCTCCACTAATTATATATTTAAACGGCAGCTGTCGCAGCCTTTCAGCTGGAAGTCTGTCCAAAGAGAGAGAAAAGCAAGTTTTCCACGATAGCAACGCGGTTATGTGTTAAGGTTCCCCTCAACTTGTAGCCCCTCCCCGCCCCCCAGTCTCAAGCTGTTGTTACGTGTCGTTCTCGTAACAAAAGACCTAGGCCGCAGGAAACCTTATGCAGACTCGCTTGACGGAGTCCGGCATTAGAAGCCATTCAGTGCACCAAAAGCTTCATTTTACAGGCCTGAATGGTGCGTGGAACCAGATCCTAGGCTAGCGTAAACGCGAATTACAGTTCCACTATTTCTCGTGTCAGAAATTCAGGTCCTCTGAGTATCTTAGTCCGTTTCTACTCCCCTCCCCCACCATTTTGAGAGTGGAAGGGGGCCTGTAGCACAGCGGTAGCGCATGCTTAATGGTACGGATGCAGTGTTCATGAGTTCGGATCCTGTGGCCGGCACACGTATTTTCTCTGTATGTGGCACGTGTTCACCTGGCTGGTCGTTGGGAATTTTTCTTGGGGCACTCCGATTCTCCCCCTCCTCGCCCTCTTCCTTTCTCCCCTTCCCACCTACTGTCGTGATTTGACCTTCACTGATGTCACCAAGATCAAAATCATTCTAAAACTCACTTAAACTATTAGACAACTGTATCGCAGTCACAATGGCGGTGCTTTAAGTTTAGCCTCAGAACGATAAAATTTCGCGCAATGGGGGGCCTGATAGCTGCTGTACAATTGTCGGTGCCGAGAGCCAGTGGGGATTTGGGCGCTGGCGGAGTCTGCACAATGTTTAGCTCCGTGGCCACCGCTGGATTTCCTCCGGCAACCGTTGACACACGAGCCAGTGCTCTGACTAGCGAGCTATCAAGCCCCCCCCCCAACTCCACTCCTAACCCCTCTTGAGTGTCAGTTTGCCGTGTATTTCAGGGCAAATCACTCCGCTTGCACCGGGGTTAGAGAAACAGGTGGAAGTCAGAAGCTTTAAGTATTTGATGGGCGGGACACTGTGTAAATGAACCAAACCACTGTTTGTGACTTCTGATTCAGAATTTCTTCACGAAGACGTATCATTAGGACTTCGTTTGCTTGTTTTGTTTTGTGGCCACGGTGTGTTTCCAGTAATAGTGATACTAATACAGTGCAGTAGTTTCCACGATCCGCTGATTTGCACTGTTTACCATTGTGTGTGCATGAATACGCTGATAGATTTGTAACGTATTAGAACGGACTAACATTTTAATGTTAAAAAATCCATTAATTAATGCTTGCAAGGATTAATTACTGTATCAAACAACCCCCTTTCGCTGTGTTCACTTTCTGCCTTGGAGTTGAAAGCAAGCGCGAACCTTTTCTGGGTGGGGGGGGGGCGATGGCTACCCATGCACCTTAGTTACAGCAATAATGTATTGTAACAAGGTGCGGGTGTTAATTTTTGCATTCAAACTGAAGGGAACACATGCGAGACTTGATTTTGTGTAGGCTACTCATCCAGGAGGTTTTGCGGGTGCTTTCTACTAGATTTTAGCTTTCATCATTCTTTTTGTGACCGATTTTGGGAAGTGTGAAGACCGCTGTTTTAACAGCGAAGCTGTCCAAACGCATGCTGCACAAACAATTGGAGGAAGTTAGCGTGTCCATGAGATGGAAGGCGCAACGATTGTAGTGTTGAGGGAGAGGAGAATCCGGTGTGAAAACTTCAGGGAAAAGTTCACTTAAAAGGCCGCAGAAAAAAACTTGACAGATTACAAGAAGCCGAAGTATAGCATTCACACTATTTCTACAGTTTTGGTTATATGCGAATGATGTGCGGAGGAAGGGAGACAATAACAGACTATAGAAGCAGAGTATGTATATCAACGTACACACTTGCTACGTGTACATGAATGTACACACGCTGCGCGCATGGACCTACACGCAGGCAGAAGTGCACACGCGCAAAGCCACGCACACACTCTTCTGTGACATTCCATATTTCAACTGACAGATGGCTGTACGACGAAGTAACCTCTTGCGATTTATTTATCCTTTGTGTTTATTAACCTTGTTTGACTTGAAAAAAACCCTTTCCCTCGACGTAGTGATTAGGTGCCTGTCTCTGAGACAGTGACTGTCATGGCTCGCAGGTTTAGGTCTCGTCTCAGAGAGTTCAATCCGGACGTAGCACCTGTTTACAACGTCATCTGCTTGCCGTGATACGAACAGCTGGCTGCAGATTCGCCATAAAACGGCAAACATTATGAATTTATCTCTCCCATCTTCCCCCCTCCCCTTCATGTGTCCATCGACGCCAGTATGTCGAAGCAACTCTCAGCAGTGGTTTGGAGTCGTCATTCACAAGGACCCTTGGAAGTCAGTGTTGCGAATAGAAGAGAACATCAGTTTGGACATGCCAAAGATTTGGTACGCACGGAACATGAAGGTCTTAGTGTGGCAGGAGGGCTAAAGACTTCTGAAAACCAGCAAAGTGCAAGGCGTTTTTGTGATGTACGAATTCAAGCAAAATCAGCATCATTTGAACCCCAGCCATAAACACATTCAGTGGTGGTTATTTTACGCTCTGCCACGCCTCGATCGTCCGCGTGTCGAAAACCTGCGCACGACTCACAAACATGCATGTGGGCCTCCCCGGCGGGCGGGAATTTCCATCTGATCGGGTACTGCGTCGCATGTGGCACAGCTCCCCCAGACACAAAACGTGTAGTGCTTTCTCGCTGGCCGTTGGCACCGAGATTCCCCAGCATACGCCGGCGCCGGCATGTGTGTATGTATCGTCTCGCTTTATTATGAGTTGCGCCTATCGGGCATCTCCCGCCGGGGCACGCCAGACTCCTAGACACGAGAGGGTGCTGAGCGGAAAGACAAAAACACCTGCCGAGGGGTTAACTGCGTGTCGGCGTGGTTTGGGAACTCGCAAGCAACTTCGTTAAGGCTGAATTACACTAGGCAATAGTTCCAAAAACCAAAGAGCGAAAGACATTCAAGAGCATGCGAGTTACAGCCACAGTTCTCCAGCTGGGTATCCAGGTTTTGCTCATTGGCTTTTCAAGGTCTCGTGACGTGGATCAGCGGGTCAATATTGTCGGAAAATTGTTCGTATTCACTAGGAAGGGGATGGGATAGATGAGAACATAACATCCCTGTTCACTGTCAGGACAAACTCCGAGCGATAATCCCAGTGAGAATGATTTAGATAACCGATAAGGTAGAGGAAAGTCGGTGCATCTCAAAGCCATTTGTCTTGCATTTCTTTTAGTTATCACATCCTTACTTCCCTTTTCATAGCCAGAGCTTCCTGAAAACTTGACAAAGTGTCCGGGCAGTGTTTTCCTGAACAACGTAAGAGCACTTTTAATTCTGGAGGTGAGGGTGGGTTGGTTTAATAAACTCAAAAGTGCAGTGTAGAGAGGAAACTGGGTCTCTCGAGAAAAATTGGCTTGTTGGAGGATTCTGCAGAAATGACGTCCAAATTTAGAAGGCGATGTTTGGAGTAAACACCGCGCACAAAAAAAGCTGATTATACGAGTTTCGCGTCAGGCCTCTTTCCAATCGTCCATTTAGGTTCATCTAAACGTTCAACTACCTTGATCTGTCTTCGCTAGCCTTAGCCACACCCTTAATTACTCTTTGGGCATGATGTAAGCTGTCGGAGCTGTGAGCCATACTTTGTTAGACCGGAAGCTACCTGTTATGGGGATGGGGCAGGGGTGAGTTGGTGGAAACGAGAGGGAGACCACCAGTTTTGGTATTTCCTCTTTGCTCCGTTTCCCTTCCGACGCAGACCGCTGCAGTTCTGGTGCACAGGCACTTTATGGAGATAGCCGCTTTGTTCAGCATTAAAGAGGGCTTGACTTCGTTTAGGTTCTGCTTACTGTGACCATGAAGTGTGTACTAGCCAAGACTGCACAAGACGCCATGCTGGCTGTTGTAAAAGAAATCTCTGCCCCGACCCCCTTTTACCTTCAGTTGTAATAAATTTAAGAAGAAGCGAGCCGGCATCCTTTGTGAACAGTATAAACAAATTTGATTGGTACGTTATGTCGCATTTATTGGTAGCCAACATGGCGTCTTATGACGTCAACGTAAACCCCTTAGAATGGGGTTCCCCAGTACGAGTTGCAGAGCCGCGACTCTAGATGCCGATGGTTATGTAAAACTTGCCATTGTCGACCTACAGCAACCCAAAGTCTATTGCGTGTACTCTTTTATAATATATCTGAGTTATCCAAGGTGTTTTGAATTCTTTTAGTTTTTTTTTTTGGGGGGGGTGGGTGGGGTGAAAGGGGTTGGGGGTGGTGGTGAGACTTTAGGGACCCTCAAAAGTAAAAGATGCGGGTGTTGTTGTTATTGTTGTTGCTGCTGCTGCTTCTACAGTTATGTGGCTTTGAACATTTCTGTGACGATCTCCAGTGGTGAGGTCCTTGCTAGGTAGTAGGTACATGAAGTTCACAGTCTGGCGTCTAGCTGAGGTTCTAGTGTGGGCGTACGAGCGTAAATGACCTAGCCGTTGAGGGCTGTCAAGTTTTGCTAGCGTGCAAACACCCAGTAATGTCTTTTACGCGGGCGGTGGCGGAAATAACACAACAGTCTCGTACGTTCTGGTTTGACGAATCCTTGAATGTTATGGCGTGAGCCCTGTAGATGTAAAATAGACATGCGACGATCACCTCATGGTTGTCGCGAGACCGCGATAGACAGGTGGGTGGGGGTGGGGTAGCGCGCTCTATGAAACTGGGTGCTACCCTTTATGATAAAATATCCTTATAACAGTCAGAAAATGGCGGTTAAGTCGGCATGCTCGTTGCAATCACAATAGCCTATAGTATAACCTAAACTGTTTTTAAGGAGGAAGAAGCTCAAACTCGGGACCCCTGTATGACTTCCTGTCTGAAATGTGTTTTTTTAAAATCTAAAAAAGAATAATTTATCGTGCGTCCCGGATTTAAATGAGTTGAAAGATAACTCCGTCCTTTAATTTTTGCTGCGTGTGCCTGATGATGCGTGGTGTGTGTGTGTGGGGAGGGGGCGCTGTAAACCTCATAAAACCTCGTTTGCTAAGTTATTGTAAAGCACTGCAGACCCATGGAGGCACAATAGAGACAAAACTGAATACACGTCGCTTCGATTGTTTGTAAACACTGTCCTTAATCAATGGCTGACGGACCCGTTTGACGCCATGCACTCTTTTACCATGGAATTGCGAACAAAATGCTTCGTGATTCTTTTTTTCCATTTTCTGCCCTATTCGCTGAGCGTTCCTGCCTTTGACCCTTTGCCTCACGGAACAGTGTTAGAGAATTTGCCGGTAGGGGCCATGGAACTCAAAAGTGCTGCCTATCAGTATCAGTTTAGACTTTTTTTTTTTTAAAGAGGAAAGGGCCTGAAGTGCTGGCATGGACAGATCGAGTCTGGGACATAGAGCCCGAAACTTTGCACAGATAAACCAAGCAAGCACGTGACGCTACAGTGTCGGCGAAAAGTGCGCGCGTGAATGCATACGTGTGTGCGCATGCGTGCCCCGTCCTCTC
>SMGT01003590.1:121654-191994 GCA_004794575.1 Lanistes nyassanus | reverse complement strand
CCCCCCCCCCCCCCCCCCCGTCGTACATCCAGACGGCTATCGGCCCCGGTTTTGATCTCTGGGTTCTTTCCTCGTACGGTGTAGTCGAACCATCTTAAACCAGTCTCGAACCCTTTATCTTAAATTTCATCCAGTTTTGAGCCAGAGATATCCAAGTGCCCAACAAGTTATTGGCGCCCAGCAACTGATTGATGAGACTGTGCCGAAAAGAAGAAGAAGAAAAAAAACTGTTTCTGAAGGCCTGATCCAGTTTTAATTACATTGGATTGTACCCTTGTTACTAAACACTGGGTAGGTTTTTTGATAACCTAATATTTAAAAAAAATTAGTGCAGCTCCAGGATACCTCTTCAAAAAGCTGGCCTCCCCTGTCCGCCAGATCCGTGCATCTCTTCTTCCACCCCCACCCCACCCCCATAAATATATCGGTAAGGACACAGCAATTTTCTGTATGTATTGCCTCCAGACTTTCCATGCATTAAACCCTTAATCTTTTGGGGTAGGGGTGGCGGTGGGGAGTCGGACAATTTCAGATCTTGGATCAGGAAGGAGAAAGGTAAGAGATTAGTGACAGCAAGATGGGATTTTCTAGTTTTACCATATTTGTATACCCACATGTCTTGGCTCATGCCCCTTGAAAAAAAAACATTGACAGAGACTTTCAGTCCTGAAGAAGTCATCACAGAAAACCTTTAATAGATGTGAATGGGATGTGCCTAGTCAAGGCTCACCTGTCAGCCTCAAACAAAAGCAAGTATTCTATAAAGCTTTGCCTACTGAAGTGCATTGTAATGGCTGATTAATACATTAGCCATGTTGCAATGCTGCAAGCAGAGCACATTTTAAGCTTTAGACTTTTGTTCTAATTTGGCCAACTTTCACAGATCTGTGAGTGTGAAGAGCACTGGTTTAGTGCATGACTGCCAGTATATCTTTTTAAATCTGAGAAGTACTATTTTCAGGTAGAATTATGGGATAACCATTAAATTTCTCTGAAACTGACTTTATTGTTTGTTTTAAATCAACTGTACTTAATGTAACTAGGACTGTTGAAGTGCTGGGATCAAAACATTCATATTTAAAAAATTTATTATTAGTTGATACATTTGACTGTTTCAGTTGAAGCTAGCAGGTAGATCTGGAGCCTTTAGAATATGGAAAAGCGTTGTCAATTCTGAGAACAACAAGAAATTATAAAGAATACAATACACATAAATTTCTGGGTGCAGGTAAAACACTTTATCAACAAAAACATGTTTAATTGCTTGATTCTAGGCCCAGCTGCTTTGTTTTTCAAACAAAAGATTCTGTAACCAGTTCAAAGTGTCATTTTTGTTTCAAAAGCTAAAAGCAAACTTTCCTGTGTTGATCTCCCCAGTTTTGTTTTCATTAGTTATTAGGTCAGCGTTTCTTCTTGTGTGTGTGGTGTGGAATGTCTTTACCTCAACATAGTCTCACACAGGAAACCACCACTCAGGCAACTGATGCCCTCATTTCTGGTGTACATTTATAATTGGTCATACAGCTGTTTCGGAAATGAATTCATTCATAAAAGGAAGGGCAACAGCAGATGAATAGGGAACTCCTGTAGCCACAGCTCTTTGTTGCTGTCCTAGGTGTAGCTGGCTTGTTTTTTAATAGCAGATTCTATAATCAGTGGCGTTATGTTTTCAAGCTAAAACCAAGTGTTAAATGCAGCAGTCAGACATCATGTTGACCTGGTACTTTAGTGCAGAATTCTGTGGAGGCTGCTTTTAGTTTTACATTGGACTGTTGAGCAGCCTCTATTGGAACAGTTGCATAAATGATCAAGAAATCATTTTAAGAGGACATTGCATGATTTTTCTTGTCCGTCTGTCCCACCCACCCCCACCCCACACACAAACATATGCATAAATTTATGCATGCGTATGCAAACCTGCCCACCCACCCTACACAAGCATACTGCTTTTAAAATAGGAATCATTTGATGTGCCATGTGGATTGTTAACATAATCGCAATTGCTAATAAAACTTCTCATATGTGTCCAGTGTGCATTGTGACTTGCACTACTGCTCCCTCTTGTTGCAACCATAACTCATCCCGCTGTGCATCAAGTTTACACTAAAAACAAACAAACAACAACAACAACAAAAATTGAGGATTTTCATGTCCTTTCAACAGTGGCAAAACACCTGGTGAACACTGCTGATAAATGAGATACACTGTAATAACTCCCCCTTTCTCACCTCCTGTTGCTTCTCTGACATCATTTACTTCAAGAGAAAGTGGGAAATGACGTCACATTGTATATGCAACTGGAATGTGAGTTATTTCCACCCAGCCCTTTGTGAGTCAGTTTTTAAGCCTTTATTCAAGTTCTTGCAAGTAGGTTGAAACAGGAAAGTGCACATTAGCTTTTCCGCTTTTTCTTACATTGTGTTTAGTTAGCCGTAGCCCAGTTTTGTCGTTGTTGTTGTTGTTTTAGCCTTATTGTTAAATTTGCTTATTCATAAGCCAGGTCTCAGAGAAAATCTAGCTTGACTTGCGTTTTTGTTCAATTGGACCTTTAAGTTTGGGGCTGGGGGATGATCAACAGCACTGCATAACCCCCATAAAAGCAACATCTGCTTGAAAATTGAATTTTATTTGCAAGAATGATTTATTATAGTGTCTTGCTGTTGAGTGATGGTAGGTGTCCTGGTGTCTTCTGAGGCAATATATCTTTATCCCTGATGTTTTCTTTCGCAGTGCCAGTTTGTAGCTTGGTAATTTACACATGCATGTGTATGTTTGTATCACCATCAACGTAGTGCATAAAGGTTGTGCATCCTTAAAGTGTAATGTCCATGCAGAGTATACCCTGAGTCTTATTATTTGATCACTTTAAATCTGCTTTCATGTACATTTACATGAATAAGGTTCATTTACAAGGATGAAATTCCCAGGAATTTTTAAATTTTAGTTATTTTATTTTTCTTCCTTGGCACCCTATTGTTTGCCCACCTGGCCTTCATCCATTCTCGGCTAGCCCATTGCAGAGCATTAATGCATGCTTGTCACAGTGATGTAAGGGGTCCCGAGGCTGGATTCTGCATCCAGCCAAAACGTTGCACCTGTTTATGGCTGGCCATCAGGGGACTCCTCCACCCTCCTCCACCCTCCTCTTTTGCCTGCACCATTGTCTCCCCTCTTCCCTTGTGTGGGAGTCTTGGTTGCTGATATGATGTTGAACAAGAATATGATGTTAAGCAAGAAAGAACCTCATCCATCCTGATTCCAAGTTGCTGCTGGTTCACCCAGATGTTTTATCTGTCCCCCTTTGCCTCAAAACACACACACACACGCATGCACACACACACACACAGTCTCTCTCTCTCTTTCTCTCTCACAGTCACACTGTAGTTTTTATCTTCTTAAAGCAACAGCCCCTCCTATTCATCCATCTGTCAGCAATGACCTGCAGGGTCAGATGCAGTGAGTCTCTGAGTGACAATATGCTTGAGTGTAGTTAATCTAAAATCTGAACAAAGAGAGGAAAAAAGATTAAATTTTTTAAACAAATGTCTTACTTCATTTTGTTTATATCTTTCAATAATTTTTGTAACTTACAGCAGTTGCAGCGAGGAGTGTGTCAGTGATTTCATAGTCATTAAAAAAAATATTACGTATCTCTAATGTCTGTCTTCCTCAGGGACACTGGGGCAGAGGAGGCAGTCACAGTGCGAACAAGGCAGCTGTTACCCAGCGACGGGTGACCTTCTGATAGGTCGTGAGAAGATGCTGTATGCATCATCTACGTGTGGACTTAAGCAGCCAGAGCGCTATTGCGTGGTCAGCTACCTGGAGAAGCCTACCAAGTGTGCGTACTGTAACTCCACCGAGCCGTGGGTGGAGGGTGTGAATGAGGACAGTCATCGGATTGAAAACATAGTCTCGTCCTTCCGAGGTCGTCGGCGAAGGAACAGGTGGTGGCAGGCAGAGAACGGCAAGGAGAAGGTGTACATTCAGCTGAAGCTGGAAGCCGAGTTCCATTTCACACATTTGATCATGACTTTCAAAACCTTCCGACCCAAGGCCATGTTGATTGAACGATCCTTTGACTTTGGCAAGACGTGGAACGTCTATCGATACTTTGCACAAAATTGTGCGCGCTCATTCCCAGGCATTCCCAGAGGACCAGTTCGTAGTTTGACTGATGTGATCTGTGAGGAAAGGTATTCCGATGAAACGCCATCTACAGGAGGCGAGGTAAATTTTCAATGTGTGTGACATGGGCAGAATACTGTGTGCTAGGAGTAGTTTTGTACTGTATATACAATGTAAAACCACAGAAATCTTTCGAACGCATCAATTAAAATTGCATGTTGAAACAGTCTTGTTTGCAATCCCTTATGAACAAGAATGGAAACAAGCAAGATATTTTTAAAGCTTCTTTTATTGTATGAATTTTATCCATTCTTTATACTGGGCATTTATAAAGTGTAAGACATGTCAAAACATAATAAGCAGTAGCATGCAAATACATGCATTTGAAGATAGGAAGAAAAGAAACAGAAACTGTTGATGAATTATTATTTTATAATAAATGTCTCAAAGTCATTTTTAATGCCAAGAAAAAATCATGTATTTACAGATTAGATCAATGAGTAGCATGACATTCTTGTCTTTTTGGAGGTGAAGCAGAAATGTGATATGTGTTGCAGGTTATATTCAGGGTACTCCCACCGTTCATACCCATTGCAGACCCCTACAGTGAGACTGTGCAAGACCTGTTGAAGCTTACAGATCTGCGAATCAACATGACAGAACTCCATACCCTTGGTAAGTAAATGGCTGTTGAATTCTGTCCACCCATCTCCACTGAAGACCATTAAAAACTGAAGATGTTTAAATATTACTTATTTTATTATATTTTAGCTTCAGTTTTGGTAGTCATGTTAAGGCTGTGTGTGTGTGTGTGTGTGTAAAACAATGTTTGAAAAATCAGCTTTAAAAAATCAAATAACATAGTAATTTTAACTCACATAAACATTTTCTGATCAGTGATTCAGCTGCAGACACCAATGCACAAGCAGAAAATGCCGACTTGATCTTTCTTAGCGAAGTTTATGTTCTTGTCAATAGTTCACACTTGAAGGAGTGCTAAAAGTAAAATATTGCATGCCAGGCAGTTCACCCAATACAAAGTTGGTGAAGCAAGGATTGCAAACCTGTAGGTGCAGGTTTATAACCTGAGATATTTTATCCCTGGGAATAAAAGGAGATTCTTTTGTAGGGCTAATAAAATACAATGGTTTTAATGTAAAGCACTTTTTCTAATGCATTTCTTAACACTCCTCATGTCCTGCTAGAGTGTAGCCTAAATAGCCAGGAAAGAGATACACTTAAAAATGCTCTGCACAATCTAAACCTTAACTTCAATCTAAAATTGTCTCTAAATCCTCCCAAAAAATTAAGACAATGCATAATGGATCTGACAGCGCAGGTAGTAAATGCCCATCCAGACGTGAGTTATATTTAATAATAAAAGAATTAAATAAAAAGGGGGTAAAAACCATTAAAATACACCAAGTAAACTATAGGACAAGCGTAAACTGTACAGCACTAAAAGTAAAAGGCGAACACAAAGGTAGAGATAGAATGTAGGAATAGGGCGACAGGGTCGACCAGCAAGCGCTCCACCACCCAAGCCACAGGCAGCCACCTTCCACCAGCAGCAACAGTGCGCCAGGAAAGCGACCACATAGCCACCACCAGTCCAGAGCACCAAGCCACGGCCCCCTTCCTTCCCCAAGCCCACTGCCTCCCCCCCCCAACTCCAGTGCAAAATCACCACAAGGTGGAAGCACTTTCCCTCCCAAATCATCATCAACAACAACTACAACAACAATTAATGCATTTGGCTGGAGCATCCACAGCACAATGCAGACACACTAGTGGAGTTTTGAAAGACGCACTTTTTTCTTTGTAACCGTAGCAGGAAGTCCATGACATTCATCGTGTAACTTAAACTGGACTTGTGCCTACAAGCACGATGTACACCACTAAGCCTGCTTGGCTGATCAGAGCTGGAGCCTTAGTTAAGTTTGTAGTACATGTTTTGGATGTTGCTGTGGTAAACAGTGTACTAATTTATTTTGTGTGTGTGTGTGTGAGAGAGTGGTACATACTCGTTGTGGGCACCAACATTTGCATGTTTTAGTCTACATGCATGTGTGCATGTTGAATTGTTCATGTATATGATTGTGAATGTGGGTGGTTGCATTCACTTTGAATTATTTTATAAGATTTGGTGCCTTAATAAATACTCTTTTTATTATTTATGTTTATCTCTTATTTCACTGACTAAATTTTATATAACATAAAGTCTTACTTAAGGTCTCATCACCTCATGGCAGTGTATTACCTAAGCATTGTACCTGTTAAGGTCTGAAAGAAAGTATTGTTATCTCACTTTGTCACTTGATTTTCTCTTAGTTTTATTTTGTATTTGGTTAGCAGCATTTATGAGTAAGTACACCCAACCACCCACCCAAAGGAAAAGACAGAAAAATAGAAGATTGTTTTATGTGTCAGCTAAGTGCAATTGACCCATGCAGATTACAACAGAAAGTAAAAGTTCATGTTGGAGGTACCAGCTAAGTGCAAGTTGACCTGTGCAGGCGATACCATTCTGGATTCCCGGCCTCAGATCAAGGAGAAATACTACTATGCGTTGTATGATGTGACTGTGCGAGGAAGCTGTTCTTGCTATGGACATGCTTCAAGGTGTCTTCCTCTCGCTGGCTATGAATCCCGTCCAGACATGGTAAGATGCCAGATTCCTCATCTTGTCCTTAACAGGTGTTTGAGGAGCAAAACAACAACATTTAGAGTGTATGAACGGTTTAGATTTTCTGCCTTTGTACCATCGGTGTAGGCTTGTTTTACGAAATAATAAATGACATGTGAAATTGTGAATGTTAGCATGTATTTCAGAAATCAGCTATGGTCATTTTACACATGTTTTCCGTTTGGATCTGGTCATGATTACTTGGCCTAGAAATATATATTGTAAACGGGGATGAGTAAATACTGTTTGTCTGTCTGTGCCAAGCCACTATAAATCTTACCAATACATTAAAAATCATAAATCACTAGCATGTCAGGCTGTCAGGTTTTTTCTTGACCGCTATACTCCTACAAGGAAATTTCTGTGAGTTAGTGAATTTTAAAAGAAACTCCAAATGTAGCACCTTGGGGTGCAGAATAAAAGTTTGTCTGGGTATACCTTAAATCATGAATGAAATGCATCCACAGTTTGTTCATGAAGCACTGTTGAGAGTGTGATGCTGAACGTCACAGAACTTAGTCATGTGTAAAGGGACCCATAGTGATGTGTTTCATGTCACTAACATTGGGATAGCTGACCATGTATTAGTGGGTGAGAGAGAGGGGCTGTTAAGTTGGGTAGCAGTGTCCTCGTTTGAGATACGAAAAAGAAAAAAAGACGCTTATTTGTCTGAAGTTTTTTCTTATTCTAACCGTTTCAGGTCCATGGACAGTGTGACTGCACTCACAACACGAAAGGGCTAAACTGTGAGATGTGTGAAGAGTTTTATAATGATCTGCTGTGGAAACCAGCTCAACAGAATCAACCAAATGCATGTAAAAGTAAGAAACACATTTTCGCGAGCTTCCCTCACCCTCCCACACTCCATATGTTTGTCCTGCATCTTTGCTTATTATTAATCCTGTGACTGCCATACACTCATGCCCAAATTGAAAAAACTCAGTCCTGTTTGGCAGAAATTTAATGGGAACATTGCACATCATAAATCTCTGGTCACAGAATTTTATTCCTACATATTTGCTTTGAGCTTAGTATGGTCAAGATCTAGCTCTTTGTGTGTATATGTGTGATGTGAGAGAGGGAGTGAGAGTTTCTATATAATATTGCTTATTTTCACATGCCAGTGATTAAGGTGATGAATTCACATTTACCAATGTTTTTGCTTGAAGAGTGTAACTGCAATAACCATGCCACCAAATGCCATTTTGATGCCGCACGGTTTGCATCGACTGGTTTTGTGAGTGGTGGTGTGTGCGATGACTGTATGCACAACACTCAGGGGGAGAACTGTCAGGAGTGCAAAACGTTCTTCTATCAGGATCCCAACCGGGATATACGGGACCCAGAAATCTGTCAGCGTAAGTTGGTCTGCCTCTTATGTACTCCTTATGCTGTCCTTTGAATAGTGTATGTATTTAAAAATGCATTTATTTGTACATACCTTTTGTGTGTATGTCACTTTAAAAAGTTGTTTATGTTCTGTTTATGATGTGGATAGAAAATATGAAAATATGGATAAATACATAAATCTGACGTATTGTTGACAACAGTAGGAATGCAATTGTTCTGCTTTGACCAGAAATGTTGCTTTTTTGTTTGGTTTTTTTTTTAGGTCTGCCAAACTTACTACCATTCTGCTGAAAAATAATTTTTAGATCCTGTTTAAGTGAGTTGTCTATCTAAAATATCTGTGCTGGGCACTATAAAAAGTTTTCTTTTTGTATAGTGAATTAATGAGTTACCCTATTGGAAGAATGGGAGGATAAGCAAAATAAATAAATATATTTATTTTTCTATTCATGTCACTTTACTGGAAGACCTTTCCCTGGCTGTTCATGTCATTGTCACTTTCGTATCTGCATCAGGAATGACGGATTGTACCTCCCTTTGTCATCGTTCTATCTGGTATTTTGCATATTGTTGCTTACAGCTTGCGATTGCGACTCATTTGGCTCGCTAAACAGGGGGATGTGTGAAAGTGTAACAGACTCTGTGCTAGGCACAGTGGCAGGGCGCTGCATATGCAAACAATATGTAACTGGCGATCGTTGTGACACTTGTGTCAGCAACTACTGGAACCTTCGGGAAGAAAATCCAGAAGGATGCGAGGGTGAGTATTTACTGGCTCTGCATCTGTTGCCTCACCAACACCCCACTTCAATAAGTTGAGCAATAAAGCCAACTATAAAAGCAATTTTTTTTTCCCAAGGAGTCATTTCTAGAAAAAATGGTTCATAGAGTGAACGAAAGATGCTGGTAGTTTTATTTTACTGCTGGTTTTGTTGGTCAACTCTAAGCCTTTGGATGACATTTTAAACAAGAATCAGTGCTCATTTGGTAAGATGTCACCATTCCTGTACATACAGTTATTTTCAAGACCGCTATTTCCTTCCAGCAGTGTGTGCTTGTTTCGTGTAAAGTGTCACCATTCCTATGTGTACAGTTATTTTTAAGACAGCTATTTCCTTCCAACTTTGTGTGCTTGTTGTTTTGCAGCATGTGCCTGTAATCCACTTGGAACGATTGGAGACTATGGTTGTGATCAGGAGACAGGAGTCTGTCGATGCAAACGTTATGTCACTGGTAGACATTGTGATGAGTGCTATGTGAGTACCATTCACAACACCCGTTGTCTGTTTGGTGTGCAGGGTTTAGATGCTTGTAAGTTCTACAATAACGGCTTAGACATTTAAACAATATTTGGTTCTCAGGTACCTTGTATTGTTTTCCCCTGTCTTTTGCTGCATGGCCTTTGAAGCTACTTAATTTCTTCATCGTTTGAAATCCCAGCTTTTGAGCTCCATATTTACACACGTCTGCAGGCTGGCTTCTGGGGCCTGAGCGATTACCAGCATGGATGTTATGCCTGTGACTGTGACATCGGAGGTGCCCTACGCTCCACCTGCGACCAGGCCAGTGGGCAGTGCGAGTGCCGACCCCACATCACAGGCAAACAGTGCAAGCAGGTCGAAGCTGGATATTACTTTGCCCATCTGGACCACAATATATATGAAGCAGAACATGGCCAAGGCAGTGGGGTAAAAGGATTTATTTATTTACAGTATGTTTTTCATGTTTTTCTGCCTTTCTCTTCCTTCCTTCCTTTCTCTCCCCTCCCCTCCCCAACCCCTCCCCTCCCTCCCCCCTCCCCTCCCTCCCTCCCTTTCTTGATGCTCAACATGCAGCATTTGCTCTACTTGCTTCACTCAAGTTGCTTTTCTTATGATGTGTTTCCTTCTCAAGATGTCTTTGCTGCTCTCTGTCTTTACAAAAAAAGCTAAATTATGTCTGACAGACACTGTGGTGGGATAGTGGGGTTGACTGGGATATTCAGAGTGTTCTGATCTCAGTTTCCAAGAATTGAGTGATAGAGCCTTTTGTTGTAAAAACCATCTGTTACGAAGAATTGATGTGTTTGCAGAATGCAAAGGTGTATGTACGAGAGCCTATTCAAGGTGGGCCTTCCTACTGGACTGGTCCTGGCTACATGAAGGTGATGGAAGGGGACAGCATTGAGATCACCGTTGATTCTGTCCCCTTCAGCACTTACTACGACCTTGTCATCCGATATGACCCCAGGGTGAGTTTGACGACTGCATTTATTTTTAATATTTGCAGAATAATTACTCTGATTGTTGCGCAGATACGAGTTAAATACAGCTGCAAACATCAAAACCAGTTTACATGTGATCACTTTGTGAAGGGGAAAAAAAATTGTCTTCAACAAGGAATTGTCACCAGTGAGAAAACATTTCATAAGCAAAGCTTACTTTAAGTATTTCTTGAGCAATTTTATCTGTATATGCTTTAAGTGAAACAACCATTTTGACATTTTCTGCAAGCAGCGCTATGGATTAAGCTGGTAATATAATATTTTACGGAGCATTTTATTTCTTTTCGCTGTTATTCATGGTGTTTTCTGGCTCTTGTGTCTCTTTGATTTGGGATGTCATTGCATGTAAGCTTTTTATCCTTTTTTGGTTAGCTATGCAGAAATTTTGGAATTTGGCATTTTTTTAATTACCCTTGGCTTTTTGAAGGTTCATACCCCCCCCCCCCCCCATCCCACCCCAGGGTAAGTGTTTTGTCCCTTCAATTTTCAAACCCCCAGTATGCAGTAACTCTGAATTTTGTTTGCTGTTTTGGCTTGTTCTTTTCACACGAAATTCAAAACTTAGTAGTGCATGTTCTCAAAGGAGTGACCAGCTATATTGATGGCAGCAATTGATGCAGAAAGTAATTTGAGTTGCAGCAAATTAGGGTTTTTTTAAAATGTAGATCTTTGCTAGTTTGGAAGAAAACTCCTGAAGAATGTCTTGTTGTTTTCCCATTAAATACTGCATGCCCTCTTTGGCCATTTTATAATATAGTAAATTGTGTTCTTTTTATACAAACCTAGAATAAAATCAATAACTCACATTCTTTTTATATGGTACTAAATCAGTACATGCATTGCATACTAAAATTGGAAAATTTACCATCAATTTTGATGCTCTAACTCAATAAGACTTTTTTTTTTGCTTTGTTTCTGTGTTCTTGTGTTAAAAGAAAATATGACATTTTTAAACTGTCATATGAAACTCTTGGGTGTCTTTTTGTTATCAAGATGTTCAGTGCTTGGTACTTTAGTAACATCCTATGTTGTCTAATGTCAGATGCCTGAGGTGTTCCAAGATTTACGGGTGTCAGTAATTCGCCCAGATCGCGTAGATCCGGACGGTCTCTGTGGAGACTTCAATCCTCAAGATGACCACAAGGTGACTGCACTGCAACCAGGTGAGTGTGTGGTTGTCACCAAATTTTGTAAGCTGAGAGTTGTAATCATTATTTCCAGGTTAAAAGTGCTTTCTTTTCCTTTGTCTTTATTTCTTCACCCCCTCCCCAACCTTTTTTTTTTCTTTTTTGTCCAGTCTTTCTGACCTTTTCAAGATGAGTTTGAAAACTAGATGCTGTTCTTCATCTGCGAACACTACTTGTGAAAGATGAAGCATTTTTTTAAGCCATTCACACCATCAATGTGTATGGAGAGTATGTGTAGATGGACGGGGGAAGTGGAAAGTGGGAGCTTAAGCCTTTTTATGGGGAGGTGGAGAAAAGAGCTTGTATCCACGTGTGTACATGTGGATTTGCATGAATGTTTGTGTACATGGAAGTACATGTGAGCATACACACTTGCACAAATATAGTTGTATGGCTTTTTGAAAGGCAAACGAACATAGTAAAGCTTTTCAAAGACAAGAACAGAGCTGCTTATTGATACTGTGGTGTCAGGGGCACGATATGAGGTGGTGCGTCCTCCATCCTGCTTGGAGCAAGGCAAGATTTACAAGATCCGCATTGACTTCACCGCTTACAGGAAAGGCCAGCACACCCCAGAGGCTACCCTCCTCATTGATTCAGTGAGTCACCCACCTGTTGGACAACCAGTTGCTGTGCATTTAGTCAGTTTTTCCTAGAGCAGAATCCTTTTGGTTAGCAGTTCTTAGACTTCCTGAGTGATCTATAACACCAACGTCGCTAGAGGAGGGCTGTGCTTTGCCTTTTTTAAAAGTCTACAGTACGTCTTCATTAATTATCTGGGGGATTTTTTGATGTAAGGTTTACAAGATAGGAGGGACACCTGACAGATTGGGTAGTCCCATGTGTTTCTAATTTTAGAAAAATTTTCTACCTCACATTCATACATGTAGTCAGAATAAATACCCCCATGGTGTTCACTCTGTTTCCTTCGTGGGCAGTTTGAAATACGTGACCTTTTTTTCTGGTACATGTCTCCAGTCACCTTGGCCCTTTCCTTGCAGATTCTGGTTGTGCCCAACGCCGACTACATCCCCATCTATCAGGGACCTGGCCTGCCAGAGTACATGCTGAACGAGTTCCTGCGCTACCGCTGCCCCCAGCTTCACTATCCATCCATCAAGCAGGACTTGTCTGAAGAGTGTCGCCGCCACACTTTCAGCATCTCTGCTGTTCTACATAACGGCGCTCTGCGTAAGTGCTATAATAATCTTTAGATAGAGTATGCCTCCATTTATTGTGTTGATGCCATTGGATTTCTAAGTGCCTGAATTTGTGCTGAAAGGAGGTCCTTGCTGAATTGTGGATAATAACCCTAAATTCAATCACTCTTCATCACTCTTCATCACTCTTCATCACTGCATCATGGTAATCACCAGCATTATAACTACTTCTGCAGCTTGTGACTGTGATCCTACGGGATCTCTCAGCCTGGAGTGTGATCCTAATGGGGGACAGTGCCAGTGTAAACCCAACGTTGTTGGCAGGCGCTGTGACAAATGCGCCCCTGGAACCTTTGGTTTTGGACCAGAAGGCTGTCAGCGTATGTGTTACATTTGACATTCATATTGATGATTTATTGGTTTCCAATTTTACACAGAAAATCTGATGAATAATTTCTGAGGGTGTAAGATCCATGTTAGGTGTTGAGTATGGAGAGAAGAGATCCATAAAAGACACTTCTATTTATAAATTATTTTTGACACTTGATCTACTTGTTTTCTTCTCTTTCCTTTCGTGGTAGAGTGAGAGTAAGACAGCAAGTGATTGAGAGTGAGTGATAAGTGAGAATGTGCATCACGTGCATGCATGTGCATAATGATGGACATGTATACTTCAGCCTATGGCTCGGGAGGCTGTCCTGTGCATAGAACCCCTTCCTCATAGATTTAGGTGTCTGTAATGCCAACTCATTATGTCAACACAGCATGCAATTGCCATGAAATTGGAGCCCGGGACAATTTCTGCAATGAGCTGACCGGCCAGTGCACGTGCATACAGAACGTCGGTGGGCGCATCTGTGACCAGTGTCGTGTGGGCTTCTGGGGCTTCCCCCAGTGTCGACCATGCCAGTGTAACGGCAACGCCGATGTTTGTGACCCACTTACTGGTGTCTGCATCAACTGCAAGGACTACACTTTCGGAGACTTTTGTGAAAGGTAGAGAGAAAAAATTTACCAGATAGAGACAGATACCCCTTCTCCTCTCCCCTTTTCTTAAAGAAATAGCCATAATCAGAAAGTATGTGGGTGATGACAAATTAGAAAATTTAATAAGAAATGTTGCAATGTTTTTCTTTTTCTTTTGGTATATTTTTTGGGTGGAGGGGTGGGGGTTGAGATGCGTGCAAATATTTAGACTTGCAGGAAACTCTGGGTTAATTTCAGGAAACACTGGGATCTGAATATTTCATTATCTTCTGTAGCTGCCTGTTAGACGTTTGAACTGATGCTAAATGTGAATGGTGTTCGATGATCCCAGGTGTCAAGATGGTTACTATGGAGACCCACGTGTGGGAGTGCGCATCCCTTGCCGTCCGTGTCTGTGCCCAGGTGGGCCTGGGAGCTTGACTCAGCATGCGGACACTTGCAGCTTCGACCCTCGAACCCAAGAAGTGTTCTGTTCCTGCTACCCAGGGTACCAAGGTCAGTTGGCTGGCTGTTCCACGTTCATTTAGGTTTAGATGCTGGAGTTTATTTCTGTATATGAGACTGTCCTTGGAAGACTTCTTGGAGTGGCTGCTGTTTCTATTTTGACTTTTCTGGAAGCGCTAAGTTTCATCAGTGCTTTGTATTGAAAGCTACAGAATGAGAAAACACCAGACCGACAGGCTGTGGTACGTACTTTGTGGTACATCAGGCTACTTTTTAAAAGTTTTCCAGCTAAAGTCTAAATGGATTGCATAAGGAAATAGGAACCAGGGTGGGGTGAAGACTTTTTTTTTGGGGGGGGGTTGCTGTATCTTGTTATCTATTTTAAAACACTGCTTGATGGAAGAGTTAATAATAATAATCTAATATTTGTAAACGCCTATCCTTGACCTAGGCACTGATAGACAAAGTACAACACATGCACAAGCACAACCGCACACACAGACATTATCCAAAATAAAGGGTAAAGAGATACGTTTTGAGGTTGGATTTGAAAGATGAGAAGGAAGGAGAGTGTCTGATGTGAGAGGGTGGGGAGTTCCAAAGTTAAGGGCCATGGATGGAGAAACAGCGGCGGCCATGCGACTTCTGTTTGAAGCGTTTTTGTTGGAAAACAGTTTCTTCCTTACAATGTTTTGCAGGGCCATCATGTGACAGGTGCATTGACAACTACTATGGCCGCCCCCTCACACCTGGTGGAAGTTGCGTGGCATGTGTCTGCAATAACAACATCGATCCCAACATGCCTGGCAGCTGTGACTCAAACACTGGTGAATGCCTGAAGTGCCTGTACAATACTGAGGGGTTCAACTGTGAACACTGTGTGGCTGGCTACTATGGTGATGCCACAACACAAAGCTGTCGCCGTAAGTCTTTAAGAACAGTTCTGATGAACATCTTATGCAAATAATGTGGTTCCTAATTTTCGGCCAAAAGAGCACTTAGCCCATTATGTCTCTACGACAAAACTTTAGATGGGGATGGGTTTTCTTTGTTTCATAAGCATAATCTTCTATTAGCAAAGATTACAGACTGTGAGGGCATTGCATAGACAGAAGTTTTGTCAGGTTGTAGAATCCAGTAAAAGATAATATCTTGTGCAGAGTGCATCTGTAACCCTGTTGGAACGGACTTGACTGGTGGGTTTTGCAACCGTGTGAGCGGTCAGTGTCCTTGCTTGCCGAACGTTGTCGGCCAGGACTGTAGCCAGTGTGCTCCTGCTCACTGGAATCTTGCTAGTGGTGTTGGATGCGAGGCTTGCGGTTGTGACCCCACGGGTTCTTTGTCTTTGGACTGCAATCAGGTATGATTGATACTCAGTAAAGCCTTCCTAGTAAGACTTTGGAAAATGCAACAAAGTCAGGTCTTAACTGAGAGGGGTCTTGGTTGGGAGTAGTGAAACCCAGCACACAGATGCAAATTGAGGGCTGAGAAACACAAATTCAAATAATAGTTTAATGAAGATATCAGTCTAATACGGCTAATATACATTTATTTACAACTGTTAATATCTTCATCCTTTAAGTACTGCTGTTTACGTGTTGTTTCTACACAAATTAGGCCTATTTCATAGGAAAATATCTGTCCTTTTCTTTTCTGTCTCAGACTCTGCATAAGATCTATATCCGCTATTCCAAAAGCAGTCTTTTGCTATGAAACTACAACAGTTTTGGTTGTAACAGAACATAATTAGTTGGTCATGAGTGAGGGTAAGGGAAGTAGTCCTAACAGAGAGGTAATTTATTTAACATAGGTAGGTGAAAAAATGCTGGTCTTACCTAAGAGGGGGTCGTAATAGGGAAGATCTTAATGGTGAGGTTTTCCTGCATAAGAGAAGTATATTTTGCAGCTAGAGGTGGTTTGCTAGTTGTTTTGTTCTGGCTTTAAGGTTAAAAGTTAAATGGGTAAAACAACAAATTCATGTCTGTACAAAATAAATAACACAAGGCAAGAACAAGGAGACTTAAGATCCTAAATTTGATGTGTAAAACACAAGGACAAACTATTCCAACAAACGCTTTTTTTTTTAGGGGAGAGGGGAGAGTTTTTAAAATAAAAATATTAAAAAAAAACTCTCCCCCTCCCCTAAAAAAAACCCAACCAAAAAAGACAAGGTTTGTTTTATTTTGAAGATGGTCTGTGTGAATAAAATCGTATAACAACATACATAGGTATGTATGTGTATGTATGTATGAATGCAGGATGTAGGTAGGTGGGGAGTTCTGTCACTCTTTTTTTCCTGTGTTGCTTGTACATAGATATTTCGTTCATTTCTCAGTAACATAGTCTTCTGCTTTTTTTGTATTTTTGGCGTAGTTTCTGTTTGGATAGTTTGTATTTTCGGTACCCTTTATGTCTATACATGCTTGTGGGTCAAGTGCACGGAGCATGTTTTCTGAACACAGTGATGCGCTGTATAAATATACATAGTAATAAGATCTGGTTGGCCTCATGAGTTACCTTTTTATGGCTTGCTATGTTTTTGGATGAAAAGAGAACAGACTTTATTCGTGATCTGGTACAGCTGGCATTTTTGTGGAATATGTAGAAAGAGCTAGGTCTGTTTTGTTCTGCCAGCCATACGTCAGAGACCCAGGACACCAGGATAATTAGTCCATGGATAAGCCTCGTTGTGTACATTCATTGCATGTGCTGTGGTTGTGTCACCAGCTTGATGGCCAGTGTGCCTGTCTGGATGGTCGGGGTGGAAGAACTTGTAGTGACTGCGAGGACTTTTTCTGGGGCGATCCCAACGACCAGTGCTTCCGTGAGGCTTTTTTCCAAATAAAATTTGTTCATTTGTTTCATGTGCCCACAAGTTTTTGTTGTCGTTATTGTTATTAAAAAATTTTTGGATTATTTAAAAAAGGTAAAAGGTTAGTGCAGACTGAATATTATCTTTGGGTTGTAAACTCAAACACACACACACACACACAGACTCGTGCAGAGGCATGAAAATGTTCATGCATGCATGCACACACACACAAGCATGAAAGCAAACACATGCCAGAAGATCTAGGGAAGAACATGTATGCCTGTATGTTCCTGTGAATGGATGGGAGGACGATCTCAAAGCAATAATCCTGAGTGGTTGGCTAATCCTTAGAGACCCTCTGCTTTTTCCTTATTTACTGTTGACTTCAGCAGTAAGTTGAAGTGGGTCGGACAAAGGAACACAAGTGGGTGGAACAGTGAAATAATAAGCTAGATATCTATAAATACTGCGGACTAAATTGATATTTAAGGTTTTAACAAAACCAAGGACCATTAAATGGAGTTTCAGGCTCACAGTGTGGTACTTGTAACACTGGAACATCATTATTATGAAAGAGAAAAGTAATTTGATCATTATGCAATGGTGGGAGGATGTTGTCCTATTTGTTAAATTAACACAATAACCATATCACAACAGCTTGTGACTGCGACACCAGAGGATCGGCATCTATGCAGTGTGACAAACGGACAGGTCAATGTCAGTGTGTAACTGGTGTGACTGGCTACAAGTGTGACCGCTGTGCTCGTGGCACAACTGGAGAACTGCCTCATTGTGTCCCCTGTGGAGAGTGCTTTGACAACTGGGATAGAGTCATCCGCGATCTGCGAGGTTTGCATCTTTAATCCACAAAATTACTCGAGGAATTTGGTCATGCAATTTTTCTTATTTGTCTCATTTCTATTGTGGAATTGTTGATGAGATATTAACCCCCCCAACAAAAAAAAAAGACGTGCTCCGAGCACAACACAGCGATGAAGAAACCACGGTTGTAGAGTTGATGATGGTGTTAATGGCAACAGTGATGGTGGTTGGAGGAGCTCAGATTATCTGTTCATGAGTGACCAGTCTGGTGATCAGCAAGTTGGGCTTAGCAGTAAGAAGAAAAGCTGACATTGAAAGGTCAAAGTATAAATGCTTGGCTGCGGTCAACCTTTTAACTGAGCGGTAACTTTTTTTTAACACCTCTGTGGTGGTGGTGGTGGTGGTGGTGGTGGTGGTGGTTGATGATTGATAGCTGATGATGATGATGATGATTATGGCGATGTTTTTCTAGATCAGACCCAGTACCTTGTGGAGTCTGCCAGAAACATTTCAGTGACTGGTGCCATCCAGGCATTTGATGAAGAGTTCAAGCACATGCAGAGTAACATCGATGAAATACGTCGAATCCTGTCTTCGGTCAACTTCACTCAAGTGGATGTCAAGGACATTGAAAACATGCTGGAACTTATCAAGTGAGCCTCTTGTCATTGCTTGCAGAGTTAAAAACTGACTGACTGCAATGGAACAAGTGGACGTAACTTAGCTACGGGTGCTGGAGGGAGGGCTTGGAATACAACCGAGAAAATGGAAAAGAAATTTTTGTGGTAATTCTGGGTTCCTGGGGCATGGATGTGGCAGATTTTTTTTTTTAAACTTCTGTCATCTGTGCATCCTTTGCTAGGGAACAACACTACCTGATGACTGTGGGTGAAGTGGTGCACTTGTTGAATGCTAAGATGAAGGGAAGAACAGTCATACATCTACTGACTAGATTTTAAAAATTCAAAATTTAACTCTGAGGATGTTTGAGGTTAACTGTATGGCATCAAGATTCAGACTTTTATTTTCCTAATTATCAAGAATGATGAAGGCTTTCGTACGGTTTCCTGGAAGTGACCAGGATTTGAAAGGTCATTCTGGCATTCTACAGAAGTCGAAACATTTGAGGTATTATCAAATCACGATGAAGGTATGTAGTGAATACAGTAAAATGTGTTCGTCTCTGAACCACAGACGTAACCTGACAGAAAACAGCCAAAACTTGAATTCTCTGGATGAAACATTGCGAGGGACAACAGGACGTGTACAGAAAGGCAATACGGAAATAGCTGCTTTAAAAGAAGGTGTGGAGAGGCTCAGGCGGTTGGCAAAGGAGCTCCAGGACAATGCAACCGACATACAGGCCAGAGATGTTGAAGGCAAGTGCCCATTGGCAGTCAGAAGTTTCTTAACAGCTTTGTAGAGCCATCTTGTCTACAGCTTGGTAGAGTGAGTGGGTCCGAAATTTTTCTAACCAATGTTATTTATTCTTAGACAAGTTTAATGATGAAAAGTGTTTAGCTTCCTTGCTGAGAAAGCCTGAAAATAAGAGAGAGATAATGAATGAAGAGTGTTTTCCCTGTTGACATTCTGTCTATCCGCATTAAATATCTGGCATGATGGTTTGACAAAGTTTCTGTGTAGTAGGTTGAACAATCTGTAAAAACCAAAAATTAGTTTTGCTGTTTCTTTTCTACCCACTTTCAAACCCCATGTAACAGAAGTGTGTGGAGGTTTCGACACGAACACTGAGGTTGAACCCAGCTTTACAACCCTTGTAAAAAGTGAGGGGCAACCTTTATGAATGGTGTCCGCCAGTTGTGGATCCCCGTTGAGTCATGCCACATGAAAGGCTGAAAAAAGTAAGACAGTGCTCATGTTTATGCAATTCCAAACAGGTGCATTCAACATCACCAAGGAGGCTGAAAAGAGATCTAGGGAAGCCCAGCAGATAGTGGATGGAACTAGTCTGCACTTGGAAGAGTCTGCACGCATCAGGCAAAGAGCAGAGGACATCATTGCTCAGCGGCAGAAGTATTTCCAGGACAAAGTGGAAGAAAACCAGCGCAACCTAGACAGTCTGGAACGCGACGTGTCAGGACTCGGTGATCGTCTTTCGGACATAAACAACATGGTAAGCATAGCCATTGTTGGATGATTCAACAGATCTGTATGGTAAAGTTGGAAATGGCTGATGTCTGTCCAAGAGAAAAAGCAGTGATGACCTCAAGTTAAAAAGAAACCTGCTGTGGTTTAACAGAAAAGGCTGTAGAGTGCAGTTTTTACTTGTAAATATATGTTTCTTGTCACAATACTGTACCATGACCCAAAGTGCAAGTGGAAATGAAAAGCTCGCATTCCTTGAGACCCTGAAACAGTGCAGTGGAAAGGCGCTCAGACACCAAGGCCTAAGCCACGCTGAAAACAAAGGGCTGAGGAAATCCACACACATCTGGCCTGCGCAACAGCGCTTGAGAAAGTCAGTCTGTATTGGTCAGTGAGCCGTGCACACGGGTGACACACGGTGTGCACATGCATTGAGGGACCTTACCAGGGTTGGATTTTTGTTTGGAAGGTGCAGTTAGGGATCGCTAATTAAGATATTAGCACTTTGGGTCATGGTAAGTATTGCTAAAGAAACACAAATTTAGAGCAAGAAATTTATGTATTTTTGTCTCTTTCCCATTCACTGCATCGACACATGTATTCTGTTTATCATGACTAATGAAAGCTTGTAGATTTCGTCAGGTGGTGACAAACTTGTCTTGATGTTACCATCCAATCTTCTCTAGGTTTGCGGAGCACCAGGCTCGCCGTGTGATGCTGTGTGCGGTGGAGGTGGCTGTGGTCGTTGTGGTGGTGAGAGCTGTGATGGTGCAGTCACCAAAGCAGACAAGGCGCTAAAGCTGGCAGAACAAGCAGAAGAACGGCTGACAGCGAACGAAGGATCTGCCGATGCTCTACTTCGAGATGTAAGGTCCAATGTTATCAAAGTGTACCGAGAAATCTTTTGCTGATATAACCAGCAATTTATACTGGCTGATCTCGTCCTTGAGAAAACCAGGCATTTACCCTCATTTTTAGAGATGCTTGGCAAGAAGATTTCTTTAATTGTAGTTCTGCTGCAAATGTTGGTTTGGATTTGTGCAGAGGGTTTCTGAGGAAGAGCTGTTAATAGTGGAGTGCATCCCTTATGTATTTGCAGGTGCAAGGAGCCAAGCAGTCGGCCATTGAAGCCAGGGCAGATGCTCAGATGGCGTATGATGTAGCTTTCGCTGCCAAAAACGTCTCGGAAAGTGCCCGGGACGATCTGGAAGAGCTGCTAAACCAGATACAACGAGTTCTGAGTTCACAGAAAGCCACACCTGATGATGTGAAAAATGTCTGTAGCCATTGTTTCTGGCAGCATTACTAGGTTTCCGAGGCCTTATGCATGGCATTTGCAGAGAGTTTGTCCCCCTTTAAGGAACGGAAACGTGGCTGTTTTCTTTGATAAAGTCAGGGGCTAAAAGTGGGGCTTTTCAGAATCATTCTGGTCCAGATACATTGTAAGGAAAAACGTGAAGATCAAGTAAAATTAGAGTTTGAAAAAAAAGGTTACCTTTATGGATGTTGTTTTTATGTCTGTATTAGTGTTTATGCTGTAAATCCACATGCAACTCACAGACAACCATCTTAGCTGTCAGCAGCAAAAAAACTGAGAACATCCATTTCTTTGAAACAGGGTTCCTTAAATCCTCAAAATACAATCAAAGAAAAGAGTTCCTTACGGAACAACAATTCGTAAATATTTTGACAGGACTTTTCAGTATGTGGTTTTTGAACAATATGGTGTAACCAAACAATAATAACCTTGGGTACCCATATGAGGGAGATATGTGATTTTTCTAGACCATCTGAGCAGCAGTTTAATGCTTTTTGTTGAGTGGTATGTTACTCTGAGGCATATGATAATTGTAATAAATTTTGATTTTGTTATGCTTTTTTGAGCTTGACACAATGATTTGCAAACTTAAGGAGCAATTTCGTGCCACCATGTTACAGGTGGCACAAGATGTGTTGAACATGAAAGTCTCGCTCAGCCCTGCCCAAATCCAAGACTTGGCCAACAAAATAGAGAGAACTATGCAAGGGCTAGAAAACATTGACCAGATCCTCACGGAGACCGAGAGAAGCCGTGCACTGGCACAACAGCTCAACCACTCTGCTGAGGAGGCGTCGTGAGTCTTTTATGCTGCTGACTACTTAAAAATTTCTTTGTGACTTTTTTCCTTTGTTTCGTCAGTTACAGGCTTGTACAAGGAAAGTTATTCTGCGAGTTCCTTTATGCCATTTTGTCGTCAAGTCCTTTTCTTTTAACAAGGGGAGTCAGGCTAATGCTGGTAGTCTGGAACAAGAATTGTATCTAATTGCAGTCTCAATAGGATTAGGAATGCGTTTTTGTTGCCAATAAAGAATTGTCGCAACCTTTCTTCACTGTAATGAGGAAAATTTTGCCTGCTTGAGAACTTTGTGTGGTCTCCACAATCTTACATGCCGGGATTGATATGCTGACAGGGTCAAGGCTCAGGAGATTCTAAACATAGCTCAGCAGGTTCGAGACGCTTTAGCTGGGGCACGCCGGGCACAGGAAGCGGCTGAGAAGGCCATCAGACAGGCGCAAGCAGACATCAGTGACGCAGAAGTGGACCTGTCCATGGTGAGATTTTGTGTGGTGGTGTGCTGCTTTGCAGTGTTACTTGTTCCATTCTGCATTATTGTTCAGTTTGCTTATCCTCATCTTCATGTTACACTGTGAGCTTCCAGAGCAGAATTAGATGTCAGGAGATGTTCCGGATCAGCTCTCACCACCACCCTCTCTCCCTCCCTCCTCCATGCAAGGACTATAGTGTTAATACTGGGCTGTTTGGTTGATGTATTGTTCAGTGTCGAAGGCTTTCTCGTTATCGGGGAAAGAGAGATCGGGAGAAACCATGGGGGGGGGAGGAGGAGGATGGGGGGGGGGTCACCAGAGTAACTAGAGAAAAGCCCAACAGCCAGCTTTCAAAACAGGTGCCAGATGCTGAGAAAGTGTGTGCACCAGACACAGGATCTGAGTCCATGACCTTCTGTATTGGTACCAAACATGCATTACCCTAATGCCACAGGCTGCCATTGAATATCGTGTTGGCACCAGTGGCCGCAGAATGTCTTCAAATGTTCGATTTCTTGTTACTTTAAAAAATGCACTACATCTGCACATACATGCAGTAGGGCACTCTTGCTCATGTGTGGAAACATCCGGAAACTCCGTTGGTCCCTTTTGTTGAGACAGCAGTACCAATTACAGTTGTATCTGAACCCTTGATTCCACAATACACACCAGAGTTTAACAAAGTGTCACCACAAAGGCACATACACCAACAAGCAGTAAATTAGGGGTGAAAACCACTTTCTAAAACATGAGTGCTATAAATATTTAACCCAACGACTTCTCACACACATAGTATACTATAGTATTACTCAACACATGTTACTAGGGTCCCTTCTGTCAAAAGGAAGTAGCAAATGTCATCTGTGATTAAGCCACTATTGTCCTATCTATAGATTGTCTCCCAGCAAAGAGAGGTACAAATTACTATTCTCCGTCCCTTCAGGCTGTCCAATGCACGTGGTCCTGGTACTAGCGAAAAACTTGGCACTACAAACTTTTAACCGTACCTGTGCTTCTTGATAAAAATGCAAGATTGCAAGACATGTATGGGCTGGCTTGTCAGCTCTTCCTTCCTTTGAAACACACCTACAGGCAGCATTGATAAATGCTGTCTCCAACAAAGCAGACACGATATAGAGGAAATTCCCATTGTGTGCTACCATGCATCACCAGCACATCTGTGGCATGCACTCCAACTTACTGTTTGTTCATTGGCTTGCGACAATTTTATTGCTAATACACTGTTACGCCTATAGTTTCTTCTTGATACTGTCATTATTATATCTTATAAATGTTCTCTATATATATTTGTGTGTGTGTGTGCATGTGTACATGCATAGCTGGTTGTTTCAGATTGGTACAGAGACCTCTGAGACCTTTGAGCTCTCAAAGAAAAGTCTGGAGCTGCTTGTAAAGCTGAAAGAGCGACTGGACCAACTGGAAACTCGTTTCATAAAGAATGACATAGACATCAAAGATGCCGAGGCAGCCATCAACGAAGCTGAGGCTATTATCAATAATGCAGAACGTGTATGCATCTTTCATTTGTTCTGCAAACATGGTGTTGTTGATTCTAGCTAGGTTTTGATTTTGCTAGATTCGACTTGCCTGCAGTGGTATGGCAGCAAATACTCGCTGTATTAGCTGACGTGCCACCCGGGAGGGGAGGGGGGATAGCAGGCTTTTTAAGAAGGGTTTAACAGAAGCCTGTACGATAGAAATGGAAGTGACTTTCAGATCAATTTACTGTTTCTTGTCACAATACTGTACCTTGACCCAAAGTGCTAAAATCTCATTTAGCGATCCCTAACTGCACCTTAAAAACAAAAATAACCCACCAAGATAACTTTATACATCGCGGAGTTTTTCCCCAGCGTGTTTAACTTTACTCACTTTCATTTTGTTGTAGTGTTCTGTGACGCAAAGTGCTTTCGTCACTCCCCGTCCTTTATGCTAGGTGTTTTGGTTGTTCACTTTGCCATGCTTATTCCTTAGGCATGCTGCTTTTACGTACATTGCCTACGTTTTACGCTTGCTTTGTTGCGGGTACGTGACTCAGTGTTTCCTCACCCCCCCCCCCCCAACTCTTGTGTTTTGTTGTCACCTAGTGATGTATTATTGGTTTTCTCCCTTTTCCACGCTTTGTTTTTATTTGGCGGGAACTTGACTTAGTGTTTTCGTCACTCCCCCTGTTTTTGTGCTAGCTGTTTTGCCATTTCACTTAGCTGCACAGCATGGATCCCTCCCTGCTTCCGGCTTGGACGGATTACCTGGGATCTCTCCCACCAGCATCGGTCTGGTGGACGTCTCCGATGCTTTTGCCTCGTTCACGTCTGCCGAGATTGCTGCTTGGCCACCGCACACCTTGCCTTTCGCTGCTGTCGTCTCGATACCATCTCCGCATCCTAACAACAGCGTTTGGCTTTAGTGGGATCTCTCCCACCAGCCTCGCTCAGGCAGACATCTCCGTTTCTGGTTGCCGCGGTCTCGCCTGCTGACGTTGCGGTGCTGCTTCGCCACCACACACCAGGCGTATGCCGCTGTTGTCTTGATGCCGTCACTGCTTCTGGACAACAGCGTCTTGGCATCAGCGTCCCCAACTTCCTGGCGCTCCGTGCTCGTGCTGGTCACTGGTGTAACCGCCCGCCGTGGTGGTTCGAAGAGTGCGAAGAGTAGCGTGGTGGCTACTCTTGCGGGACCCGCTGGGGAAGGGCACCCACTGGTTTCTCCAGAGCCAGCTGGGCGTTCATTGGGTCTTGCGCCGTTAGGGTCGGACTTGCCTGCGCCCGCTCTCCCAACCCCCATTTGGCAAAGTGGCGTCTCACTTGCCGGTCAGCCTTGCAACCGTGCAGTAGACGTCCCTCGCAGCTCAAGTGCTTCCGCAGTCGTCGATCCCTCTTTGGCTGCTCTCGGAGCGGGAGTGGGGGAGACTGCGGCTGTAAGCCACTCACTCGAGGGACTGTCAGCGCTGATGGAGGAGGCTCTAGAGCACGTCTTTTCCCGTTTCATGGCGAAGCGGGAATTGGCCTGTTTTCCTGCCAGTTCTGGCAGTTTTCAGGCAGACGCATCTCTATCCTCTGGCCACCCACCAGAAGACACCCGCGCTTCTGGTGTGGAATCACGCCGACAACCCCTTACTAGTTTCGCACATAATCACCTGTGCTCTGACTTCGTGCATTCTAGTCTAAGGGGGAGCTTTCGCCCTTTCTCGCTCATGCCAGGAGGACGGCATTTGTGCTGGCGACTTCTGTCGTCACCCAGCGCCTCCAGTCAGTTCTGTCCTCCTAACCCTGGTAAGTTTTTTGTGGTGGCATCACCCCCCTCCTTTTTGTGCTACTCAGCACTTTGGGTGATGGTACAGTATTGTGACAAGAAAATGCAAATTTCTTATCAAAATTTGTGTTTCTTTAACTCAAACGCATCAAAGCGCCAGCAAAGGGGCGGGCGGGCATGATCACCGCGGTTGGATTTGGGCGCTATGCTCACTTTTTTGCGCCGACTAAAAACACGAAAGTGGTTCACTGGAAAGGGATGTCACTCCTGTTTTACTATTCTAGAATCATTTCTCTACAGAGTTCCTTCCCTTAGACCACAAACTGGACAGATTTTTAGAGTTCTGTGCTCTTTACAATGTGCTACCTCATGAGCGGGCAAAAATGACCAGCCGCCATTTTCGAATGGTCACAAATGTTCGAAAATTTATCTTCCGAAGATAAAAAATGATCCTCACTAACCTTAGTGAGGAAGGGAAAGACGATAAATGTGTGTGGATTACATTTCTGTGGATTACAAGTGCTGCAGACGGCTGTAATACGCGATCGAGTGTTTGATGTCAATAAACACATACACTTTACGGTTACGTAATTCAAAACAGTCTTCCACACACCGTCAGCAGCAGACGGATTTCAGGTAGGAAAAAGTTTTTTCCACTTAAATTTATCTTTCCAACAACGTTCGAACTATGTTTCTAACTTTCATAGTTTTTTTTAACAATTTTTCAAAAATCGGTAAAATCGCAACAAGTCGCCCCAAAATGCTGCGACTGCAGCGAAAGTCGCGCAGTGTAGGATGCGTGATGCTATTTGGTTAACAACACTTACCATGACCCATCAAAGACCCACCCTCCTCCCCGCTGATGGGTTTTCTGGCATGAAAAAGTCAGCTTGACCTAGTCAGTGAGCTGTGCGCACGGGTGGCAAGGGGTGTGCGCATGTGCGGAGGGGCCTTACCAGGGTTACCTTGGTGGGTTATTTTTGTTTTTAAGGTGCGGTTGGGGATTGCTAAATGAGATTTTAGCACTTTGGGTCATGGTAAGTATTGTTAAAGAAACACAAATTTGGTTAAGAAATTTGCATTTTCCCTTAAGAGTTAGAATAGAAATGGTACAATAGAAATGGAAGTAACTTTCAGATCAATTTACTGTTTTCCTTAAGAGAATAGAAATAATACAATAGAAAGGGAAGTATTTTTCAGATCAATTAACTGTTTTCTTTGAGTTAGCTCCCTTAGACCACAGAAAAAGCGATGATAATCAAGGGGAAACAGCATTTTCCTGGACCACACCACTTGCCACTGTACTGGTTTCAGTGATTCCCGCCATGTTGCTTTCAGTTTAGATAATTTTTTTAATGCAGTTTTTTGCACAGAGTTCCCTAGGTGGATTTTAGGTAGGAATAATTTAATTCCTCTCAAGTTATTTTTTCCAAGTCAAGTTTGTTGAAATTATGTTTTTATCACTGTTGGTTTTTTTTAAATACATTTTTGGAGAGATGCATGGAGATCACAGGGGAAGCCATGGTACATACTATGGAGAATACGGCCAAAGCTATGGCCTTTTTTCTGGCATCGGGAATGAGTTAATTGGTGGACTAAATTTTTTTACAAAAATCCATTTACATTGTCCTGTTCATGGCTAATCTACATAAACATAGTAAAGCATATACAGATGGTATTGTGGAGATAGGTGTGTACATGTACTACAGCCTGAGGTTTTCATTTTATGTCTTTTTTAAAATGAGCATAAGTCCTGATCAGTGAGTGTTTGAATGACT
The DNA here is from genome assembly GCA_004794575.1 of Lanistes nyassanus. Taxonomy (NCBI): domain Eukaryota; kingdom Metazoa; phylum Mollusca; class Gastropoda; order Architaenioglossa; family Ampullariidae; genus Lanistes; species Lanistes nyassanus. The sequence continues at coordinate 164,411 of SMGT01003590.1, read as the reverse complement.
TTTTGCTTATCTGGAGGATTGTTTTCCTTGTCTTCAGGAAGCCCAGTCTCTGGAGGATATTTACAGAGAGACCTCAACCAAGCTGGATAAGAAGTCCAATTCTACTGCCCAGGCCAGAGACAGGGCTGCTAGACTAGAAGCAAGAGCTGATGCCATCGTCAAGAAAACATTACTTCAGAAGAAAGAGCTGGAAGGTACATTTTAAAAAAGAGATTTAAAAAAAAACCATACGAAAAACTTTTCCTACAGAAAAAGTTTCCTAACTGCATTTGTTGCCTTGTGACAACTGCAACAGAATTCTTTGCCCCTCCATCGCCTTCCTCATCTCCACTCCCCTCTCTCTGGAAATGTCATGACCTTCCTAAAAAAAACCAATGTGTGGGTTAACATTTTAATTCACCGAGGGTAGATTTGTCATTTTTAGCTTTTTTGTTGTTTTTTACTTGATTCTTTCCGTTTGTTTCTGTTATTGTGTTTGGTTATGGTTATCAGTTACTATCAAACTGTGGCTGTGAATTTTACACAATTTTCTGGTTGTCATGCACCCCTATCAGATATCCAGAGGAACATTGGTGAGAATGAGAAGGTGCTGGTAGAGTTGTCAGACGACATCGATGAGCTGAACCGGAGGATGGACCAGTATCTTCAAGACATCAAGAAAAAGCACGATGAATATCGCACCTGCTAATCCACCTTGTGGCACCTCTGTGATCTTCATAGATGGTGCCAGTCCAGCATCTTGATACTGGAGCAGGTCTTCCAAGAAATGTGCTATACAGCTGCTTTAAACAGTTTACCCAATAGGGTAGCATGCCGTAACAGATGACCAGCCCCACTTTCTCCACCCAGCAACTGCAGCATCTTTTCCCTAGCAGTGCTCTGGCACTGCGACCTCTCAGGCAATTAGTTGAACTTGAAATGTTTACCTAATCTCAATTGTAGCTTTTGTCAGTGAAATGCATTTCATTTGTTCAGGTATCCACTTTGGATTTTCATAGAGGCTTGCATCTTGCTTAAGGTTGTAAATCTGCATTTTCCCCAAGATGGTGAATGTTGGTCTTAAGGATTATTCTTTTCTCCTCATACCTGCATTGGTTACAAAGCGGCCTATTGTATTTTCTAGACATTTGCAGGCGAATTTTTTTCCTTTTATTTTGTGCCTGCGTTTAATTTTCTTTTATCCAATTAGATCTGATTAGAGTTGCCACAGCTTTGACACACACCCAAAATCCTTACACTTGTGGCTTGACCGATATGTACATATGATAAACATGTATGCATATTCAAGTGAATGCTGGCTTTGCCATTGAAATGTGTATGTGCATTATTTAAATGTGGTTTGCATGCAAGGAGTTTTGTATGGTTCTCATTGTAACAGACAGTAAATTGTTGCCTTTTCAGGATAACAGATATGCAGCTTGCATGTCCTAGAACTTGTGAAAAAATGTCCCAACTTCCCTCCATTTTCTCTTTGTCAAGCAGAACGATCTTGAGATTGTAGCATCATAGACAGTAACTAAGAAATTAGAGAAATGAGCTGTTTTGTCTTGGTCTTTTTTTTTTTTAAATTTGTGAAGTCATGTGCTTTCCTCTCTACAGAGTACAAAAGAGAAACAATGTTTCTTGATCACCAGCGTCGGTTTTCAGCTGAGGAAGCTTCAGCATGTGTTTAAATAAGATGACTGGTCGAGGACTGAAATGTCAAGGAGCTAACCCACAGATGCCTTGTTGGTGAACATGGCTCAACTGCTTGTATGCTGTAGTGGATTTGTGCATAGAGTCACATGTCTGCAACCTTAAATGGAAATTACCAAAAGTTTGGATACAGATACAGGCTTGGTTTTGCTAGTGGTGGAAGTGGGGTATGAACAGGCCATCAAATATTGTATACCTTTGGGTTAGTTTTCGTATAAGTCATGGTAATTGAATGATGCTTAAAGTCACATAGTGCCTACAATTACACAAAAGCTGACAGAAGACCAGACTGAAATTAGGTGTTTTCAAGTAGTCATATTAGGAAAATACTAGTTCTAAATAATCATGGAAGTAACTACAATATTCTACCTCAATGTACAGCTCATTTCTCCTGCTGCACCTGTAGTTTTCTGCTGTCGAAAAACAGAAATCTTTGCAACAAAGCAGCTACGCAAGAAACGGCGACATTGCATGTTTACAGGGCTCTCCAGATCTGAAGTCCTGCCTTCAAGCTTTGTGAACTCGTCACACAGAGGGTCCAGATTTTACTCCAGCATCTTGCACATACATATAATCTAGACAGGTGTGGAGGCAGGAGAGAGCAATTAAAGAATTAAGAAAAGGGTTGTTGGGGGGAGGTGTTCACCAACAAAGCTGAGCTGCTTGGCCTTGATGTGGTGGTGGCGTTGCTATGCAATACCCGCTGAACTGTATCGTGGAGTTTGCTGTCACTGTACATCATAGCTTTGAAAGCAAGTCAGTTGTATTTTTAAACTAGGTGTTGTGAGGAATTTTTTTCCAGCAGAATTTTTGAGCAGCAAGACTGAATGCAACTTGCTACTTACATCTGCCGAATGTAGGCCAGTAAAGACTTAGGTACTCCAGTGTGTGAATATGGTTCTGCTTCTGCGTGTGGATTGTCTTATGCATGCAGTTTCCCTAACAAGCCCAAGTTCGACGTGAGTTCGTTTGATGAACAAATCATATTTGTTATTTGGCACTAAATGTTACACTTTGTACTGCTGCAAGTAAATATGTATTTTTTAATAACATTATGCAGTCAACATTATTTTCCCTTTTTTAAAACTGAATATTATGCCGCAATTTCAAGATTAATAACGAAAGCTTTTCCTTTACCATATTGAGAGATAAGCCAAAATTTATTTTAATTTTTTACTGCCGTCTGTTATTTCCTTATTTGGTATTTGTGTGTAACTTTGCTCTAAAGCTGGGTTGCACAAGTGTTTGTTTGCCCTTCCAGTCATAAGAGCTATTGCAAGGCCTGTTCACCCTTTGTATTTTATGTGTACCTTTTACATATGGACAGGAGATAGAGGCACTCATGCATCCCGACACGGGCCTACTGTATCATAAAAATCAGATGCTTCTGAAATCAACAACAGTGTTCTTAACAGTCCTTTCTTCATGTATTCATGCTCAAGTAACAAAGAATAAAATGCTTTTGTTCACAAGCATACATAATTTGTGCATTTTATGTATTTTGTATTGGTGATGAAAAATAAATATTTTTTTCCTTAAGTGCTGTTATTGCATTTTGACAAAGTAACCATTAACACAAGTGCACTGCAGTGTGGCTGGGACTGAAATCTTCAGTAAAGGCACTATCACACATAGCAATGCTTGCTACTAATGCTAGGCAAGACAAGGCTTTACAAGCTGTCCAGCCAGTTGCAAACCTCGAGTGAAATCGTTTTTGCTTTCAGGCTTTTCAAGATCACATGCCATGGATCACCGGGTCAGTATTCACAGGCAAGGCTTGCAAAGGTGCCATGTAACGTCATTCTTTCTCCACTAATCAATGCAGAAAAACTGGGTTTATAAATAACCAATATTTCATTTTTGGTTAAAAGGGCAATTCATGACCCCATATGACCTTATGTAAAAGTACTAAAAATTCTAGTAATTTTTAAGATGAAGTTGTTAAACACATTAAAATTTACTGGAAATAAAAAAATTGGAGTGTATTTTTTCGTGCTTGCTGGAGGGTGGGGGCATGAAAATATAAATCATAATATTAATGTCATGATGAACACCCTCCTGATATATACCCAGAATGTGGTGGGACATTAAGCAGCCAACAACCTTAGTGATAATCCCATATCTCCACTTCCAGTCACAAGAGTGATCGTAAGGCCCATTTGCCCTGTCCATTTTACGCACACCTTCAGGAATGAACAGAAGATAAGAATGGTCATGCAAGCCAACCCTGTACCCTTTAACTGTATTTTGTTAAATATACTTCGAGGAGATGTAAATTGTAAACTTTCACAAAGTTCTGGACAATAATACTAAAAAGAAACCCCTTGTTTTATGTTCTTTGTATTCTTTTCAACATAAAATCTCAAAAAGAACAACAGCATAAGCAAATCTACTGAACCTGTCATATATGGAAGGTAATCTGCATAAATAAGATGTTTTAGGCCTGAAAGTCTTTTCATGTTTTAAAATGAAGATAGATGAAAAGTTTCAAATTCATATTTTTAAAAACTGCACTTCTTCCAGAAAAGGTTGAGAAACATGGTGTATCACTTTCCTTGTCCTTTGGGTACTCAAAAACAAAAATGAGTCCTCAGATGAGAAGGGTTCTATTTCTATCTGTACAAGGTTACTCCCCAGCTGTGTCAAATTCATGCAGCAAACATTTCTTCCATGGATGTCTGTGTGGTAAATCAACAAAAGCTCTGCTAAAAATGTTGACCCCAAAAATAAACAGATGAAACAAAAACTACAACAAAAAATAAAAGTCTTGGGGCATTGAGCAGCATGTGGCTTTATTCTTACGCCATCTTCCACCTCCTTGTCAAACTAGCCCCTACTGTCAATGGCTAAACAAAATTCTCACTCTCAGCCGTGTTAAATCTTAGGCTTAAAAGGTGCCACACTATACCAGATAATCTTAAGAAATTACATGATAAGAAGAAAAATGGTGGCATAAGAACTGCTTTGTAGACCAAAAAAAAAAAAAAAAGAAGCAAACTGAAAGCACACAACCGTCACATGAGGATATGCGAAGGGTTCAACTTGAATAATAATTTTAACACAGCACTTCCTCATTTTGGATCTTCTGTTCTATCACGATGTCAGGGTTGGACATTGAAATGTTTGCTAGATTAATGATCTTCCTAGCCCCGCCTGTGTGTGCCAGATGCTCAAAGCATTCAAAGTGAAATGATTGGTGAAAATACCCATCCCCCAACCAAAACAAAAACCACTTGACCAAATAAATGCCTGGAGCTTGTACCCTTTACAACTGTAATCCAGGTGACTAAACTCTATAAGTTTCAACTTTCGGGAGCTCTGCATGGTACACATGCATCCCACACTGCAGGTTGCCGGGGGCTGGTGGAGGAGGGGGGGGGGCATTATTACTTCTTTTGACATGCAAGATATAATGTGGTGGTAGGTCTACAGAAAAAAATTCAACATCAGCTGGTATTATAGCAGCAGAACCTATTTTCAAATCTCTGGTAGCATCTCTGGTCAACTCCTGAACAAACTTAAAATAATATGCGCACACATTATAATTATGGCTTCAGTTACTCAAGTCTGAAGTTTCGCAAATAAAGATGAACAAGAGGACTCTACAAAACGTGGCACATTGGAAAGAAAATCTTTTTCAAATAAAAGCTTCTTTCAAGTACAAAGTGAGTTTACAGGATCACAGATAATATAAATTCTTATTTTTCCCACTCCTATTTCACAGCACATCTGTTAAAAATTATGGGTTATGCAAATAGTTGATGTAAAAATAGAGCAAGGAGATGACAAAGAAGAGATTTTATTGTTAGAGTATTACAAGTGACCCACACATTAAAGAAACATTAATTTTTGTTTGAGAATTAAAGGGTAGGGAAGAAAGCTGTGAGCACTCAGAGTGGTAATGAAACAGGCTTAAAAAAAAAAGAGAGAGAAAAGGGTAAACATTCCAGACTCTGAGATCTGAAGTAGGAAATTTTAAATACAATCACAAAACATGACAACAATACCTCCCAACAATCATGGAAGATGTTACAAGGATTGTATCAAGCTCCTGACCTCAGGCTTCAGGTAAGGGCCTGCTTGGTGAGAACCTTTTTGAGCGGTCACGTCAGCAACCACCTCGGGATCCCAAGCAAAGTTTACGACAGCAGCAGGAGCCAGACTGAGCTCTGCAAAGGTGCAGCCATCCTCCATCAGTTTTTGTCCCGTGGAGGTAGACAGGACGAAGGGCAGCCAGTTGCAGAGCTGCTCGCCAACAAACTGCCGCAAAGCAGCCAGCTTCTCGTGAGCTTTGAACACCCCTTGCAGCAGGACCCCATCCGGGAAACGCACGCGGATCAGCGTGAAGCGGTACTTCCGCAGCTCCCGTATTTCATCGCGCTCGCGCATGGCTTTGGTGCGCAACATCCCAAGCTTTTCCACAGCCTCCTCCCGTCGCTGCTGCTCTTTCTTCAGCTCTGCCGGCGAGACAGAGTAGAACTCCTCTGGCACCTCAAACTTGCTGGCTTTGCTGGAAGGATGGAACACCTTTAAGTCTCGATGCAGCTGTGGCTTGATGGGTTCGGCTGTGACGAGGACCTCCTTGATGTTCTGCAGGCGCTCCGTGTCTCTGGCCATCTCCTCACTGAGAACCAAGAAATCCTCCTGATGGTCCTCGTGAGAAAGGGACTGCAGAACAAACCCTGCTGCTTGCAGAAATTCTTCTGTACCTTTCAGTGTTGCCACACGTTCCTGGAATGCTTTGTTTCCTATACGAATCTTCCGGAATTTCTCATCTTCTGGATGGCTAATGATGTTGTCTAAGTACTTTATTAGCGTCTCTATGCACACTTTCACTTTTTCTGGATTCTTGTTTAGAGTGTGGATCATTAGTGCTGAAGTCATCTCAGGGTCATCTGGAAGACTAGGACAAAAAACAAAATTGTTTTCACATGTGTAAATAAATTTGAATATTAAACAAAAAAAAGTTGAATAACTAACCTTAAAGCAGTAAATCCTGCATGAATATTTGCATCTGACCATGGACTGTTGAAATGATCATGCCATTTACAAAGTCTTGTACATCTCCAGTTATCCATGAAAGCAGTTACCAGCTGTTAAAGTATAACAGCTAGTTTCCTTTTTGGAACTCTGACCTGTGTTGTGAAATTTTAAAAACAACCAGCATTATACTTTATCAGCTGTTAACTGTTTTCATGGACAACTGGAGATGTACAAGACTTTGTAAATGTTAGCTGACAGGTCTAGAACATTTTGAAAGGCAAATGGAAAGAGTAAAAATATTTTTAAGATATGTATGATTTATTTCAGTGTGATATAGTAGCTTTCACAGGAAATGTTGCAATTCAGCACTTCAAGTTACATGCCCATACTGACAAACCTGATGGGGTTTTCTGCAGTTTCTGCCAAGAATAGAAATCAAAAACATTTTTGTTTACTTTAACAACCTTATATTTCTGATTCATTCAATCAGCAATGTTTTCCCACACTTTTTTATACCAAACTTTAGTATCCACTCAGTACTGGAGTTCAGGAAAAAAAACCTCTTCCTCACAATTTTCATTTTCCTTTTCATATTGTATAATTACAATCACATTTCACTAACTTTTGTTTGAGGGGTGGGGGTTGTTTCCTTGCTAAATATTCTGTTTCAGCAAAAAGCATAAAAAATCTCAATGGCATCTTAATTTTTAAGGGGGGGGGGGGAGAGGACCTCAGATTCTCATATAATCCGCCCTCCCCTATGGTTTAAAACAGGAGAAAAAAGCACATTAAGCACTCTTGGAAGCACTTTTAGAGAAAGCCTCCAAAAGTAAGACTCGAACCCAAAATTCATCTCCATCTCATTTGGTAATGTAAAGAACTCTTGCAATGTACAATGAGGTTGACAAGAATGAAGTATAAAGAGAAAGAACTAAAGTTGACAACAGAAGCCTTAATGTTAACCTTGCCTACAGGAGCAACATAAAATTTAATGAAGTCCGCTTCTATAAGAATAATGAAGCTGTTTGACAATGGTAAAGGTTTATGCTCTAAATGCAGCTGGCTTTGTACACCTGCTCATACACCAACCTACATACAACCATTAAATGGACCAGACAAAATCTTTAGGCACATAGCTGAAATTACTCTTACCTACATCAGTCTTTTGTGTGAAAAAATGAACTGTCCCATGAAGATATAAAGCGAATAATATCTAGCCTTATACTTTTTGTAAGGCATCATTGAAATATCTCAGCCTACCTGCTGAGAAGGAACTCACAAATGTGTGATTCCATTCCATCCTTTGAAAGAATTTCTGGCCCAATTTCTGGACAGCAGTACAGCACTGCTGGCAGCACAGGAGACCCATCCAGCACGACTTCTTTTGGGCCAGCTCTTGCTGCCTGTCCAGCTGCCTCAGCATCCGCTTGTCGCTTCTTTTCTGTTTCAATCTCAGTTCGCACACGAGCTCTAACAACAGCACTGTCCCCTGCACACAGGCATGCACGCACGTGCACATGCACCAATTAACTTTATGTACATGAGCTCAGATCAGCATGAGCTGGGAAACTGCACAGAAACAAGCTAGAGAAAGATATTGGTGGAAAAACTTCAGTCGTGCTCTAACCATCAATGACTGGAGTAACACAAATATCAACAGCCCCAACAGGATGCATGTATGTAAACAGTTCTAGTCTGACATAAGCTGTTAGAGACCAAAGGCAATACAGAACCACAATAAGGTTCTATGGTTCACTAAAAAGCACAGGACTGAAGATGAGAAAACAAAATCAAACATTAAAATAAACGTAAGCGAAGCAGATGGCTGAGTGGTTAGAGCACTGCCCTAATGATACTGGCCTACCAAAAATAAAAAAAAAACAATCAACAAAAAAAAACCCCTTGAATTTTAAACATCCCTACTCTCCTACATCCTTTAAAAAGGTCAGGGATCAACTTTTACCTTAATAATAATAATAATAATAATAATAATAATAATAATAATAATAATAATACTGTTTGTGCTGAAACCCAATGGTAAGTCATCTCTACTCTGGATGGATAACTCAATTTTACTTCATGAAAACTGCAGGGAGGTTTCTTGGTCATCACTAGCAAAAACTCTAGAGAGTTCCTCTGCAAACTTCACTTAACTCACCCTTAGGCTGTTTTGCCGTCAGTCGTGCAAGGGCAGCGTCAGCTGCCTTCTGTGCTGCTTCAGCATCGGAAGGAGCTGGTCTTGAGTTCTGCCGCCCAGCAGATGCTGACAGTGATGAGCTTGAAGGCGGGCGTCGGGGACTCGTAGCAGTTGGGCTTTCATCTAGACGATGCCCAGCTCCAGCCTTTTTGAATTTGACATTAAGTTTTCGCTTCTCAAAAAACCTTTTGATTGCAGACATCTTCCCCCTTTGCCTACTTTTGTCAATGTACTGGACACTATTTGCTGCTGAAAGCTGCAAAAAAAATTTTTTTTTGAATGAGGTATGTTTCTGAACTATGACCATGACACACATTCCTGCACAAAAATGAAACATGGAAACCTTCAATGTCCAAAGCACAGCAATAACAAATACCTGTCACCAGTACAGAGGGCTGTGGGTTTTGATCCCATGTCCTGCAGGTGTGCTTTTGTGGCATGTTGATGTTCAATCTGTTTACACTTAAAGTTTCAGACCTGGCCATTGGGGGTTTTCTCTGCATACTTATTTCCTTGCCTTCTCTTCCCCCAGCAACCTTCATCAGTCCCTCCCCTCCAGCCTAAGTCATGAGATGGCCTTCACTGATCCCTTGTCAAGCACATGTACTCTGCTGATGCAATATGTCATTTTCCTCAACTTCTTCAACCAAACGATTAGATACAGATTAGATACAGAAGGCATCATGCTGGTTGTTGCCTCCATATCACAACTAATGAACCTTCACACTGCTGAATGCTGTAGCACTGATAGTGATAGTAATAACAATACAGTGAGTAAACCTTGAGGAACTGTGAAGACTATACAATAACCCTACTGACTACTTGGCAAAGAATAATACCACAAAATTGTCCTATCAAAGTGTTTACTTTGACCTGTTTGGTTTTACCAGTTTTTACGGAACTGACAGTGACGCATCTATTTCTCTGACTGATAACTGGAAATTGGATAGAGAACGAGGAATGCGGAACTCCACTGGCTCACTTGTTTTGAGCACAAAGGCGTTCACAATAAAGAAAGAATTGCTTTTGCACAATTCGGACCGTCAGAGCGATCAAAAGAATCGTCTGCTACAAAGTACACTAATATAATGCAATCTCTGCTGGTGATCAGGTCTTGACGTTCTACAAGTAGATCTGAATACTGAATATATATGTAATCGATTTGTGAATCACAATCTTCTTTAACTCACCGTTTGACTGTAACATCTTTAGCACATTCTTGCCCCAAACAGACCAAGCAATCTGGATCAACACGATGTTAATGAACAACCAGCCTAATAATAGGTACAGAATTTTTAACTGCACGTCAGCTTCTTGGATTTCTCTGATAAAAATCTCGACACCAATAGCAATATATCGTGCAATCAAACTTGCGCTGTCTATCGCGAAACCCCAAAGCATATAAACAGTAGAGATGGCGATACTGTCTGTCATCTCAGATTATGCTTTAGCGGCCAATTCTATGCTGCAGAGCTACGGATATGGGCTTCATGGCTTCTTCCGGTATTTCGGAGTGAATAGTAAGGTGTTAATGTGTTTTAAAGGTAGATGGGGCAAAATCAAATGGATTTTGAAAAAAATAAAGAATTTCTAATACTTTATTTACATTCCTTAAAAGTGGCTTGGTCTTTTACAATTTTTGCAAAAATCTTTACTGCAGTTCTTTTTACTGAACAGAAGGACAGTCATTCAACTTCATAAGAAGTTCATAGGCATGCAATAGAGAGTGAGCTACTCAGCAGAGCATTTACCATTAAACTATACATTAATAACCAGTGGCACTTAAGACACGTGTCAAAACTTACTTCCTTCTTTTTGATTTTTAACTCATTCTATCATGCTGCAAGCAAAGAAAATACCACTCCTCAAAGGGTTCATCATCTACTAGTAAGTAAGTAGTACTAGTAGTAGTAGGGCTCTTTCGGAAATACAAAGATCTGAAGATGTAAACAACACCGGTTCCAAGTTTGTATTCCAGCCACGTCCAGTGCACTGCATTAGAAAGCTGTTTTGGTTTGAGAAATCTGATCGACGTCTTCTGGGTAGTAAACAGTACAGAATGCACAAAATGCTTCTTGTAGCAGTTTTTCTACTAATTCATAACATCAGGAAAGGTCGAACACTTGATGCTGCGATGCTGCGACAGCAAGTTTCCGCAGTACTGCAACCAGAGAATATTCACATTTCTTTTGGGGATACAGCCCAAGACATGGTTATAATGTGGGCATCACATAAGAGTGAGGTTTTTTACGTAGAATATGCGGAAGATGCAGCTACCATACAGAGGGTTCGAAGTGAAATGGTTGTGCTTGAAGAATCCAGTAAAAGGGCCATGAAATATCTGTATCGCGCACAACTGGTCAAGCTGATACCAGGGGCCAGATATTTGTATCGCATCGTTGGAAAGTCGCGCCTTAACTCGGAAGCTTTTGCATTCACTGTCCCGCAAACAAAGAAGGGCCTGGTTCAGACATTCATGGTACTAGCTGACATGGGGCTGTCTACAAAAAGCCTTCAGATGCTAAGTTACGAAGCAGCTAGTGGGATATACAAGGCTGTATTTCATCTAGGAGACATCGCCTACAATCTACATGTTGATGAAGGACGCATTGGGGACCTTTTTTTAAAGAAAGTACAACAGTTTGCAACCACAGTTCCCTACATGACGGTGCCTGGTGATCATGAACGATTTCTTAATTATGCTCATTATAGGTAAGAACAATTTGCAACCATAGGATTATAGGAAGCAGTTTTTGTTTTTATGTGTGCTTTCATCATAAATCAAATCAGCAAGCCATGGTATTTCACGATAAGGGTAGGAGGGCAGAGAGTAGGGTGTTGCAGAAACTAAGAGGAGAAGGAGGAAACTAGATTTTTGTTTTTCAAGGTTTTAAGATTTTATTAAGTTTCTTCTTGACCCCAGAGGGGTCTGTAGAAGTCTTGGAGAAACAATACAATATAATACAGAACATATGCATGCACGCTCACACACACACAAAACAGAATTACTAGGTCTAGAAGAAAAAAGTGTTGGCAGTCATGTCAAATCTGCTTCTATACTGCCTGAGGAGCAGATTTTTATTTTTTGATGAAAATAGTAAAACCTTTCTGCATTTGGTCAAATAATAGTTGGAAAGCTGTTTTTAACATCTAAAACATTGCAAATGAACAATGAAATTCATCGCCTGTATCCTAATTCCTTCATTTTGCACAGATTCAGCGCTAGGAACGTTGTTATACCTCAGCCTGTTTATAAGTAACATATTGTTCATTGTTCTAAGTTTAATCTTTGTAAATTGTGTATTTGTGAGGCAAAAGAAAGAGATACGCATCTTGTCCAAAGTGCAGTTTGAACCTATGGTAATTCATGAAAACCCCATCATTATGAACATGCCGATACCATTCTTGCAAAAACTTGTCCTTTAAAGAGCTTCATACACTTTTTTTTAAAACCACTGTATGGTAATAATAATAATAATAAAAGGATCTTCTAGAGCACTATTTCGCCAGAGGGCCAAATAGGCTTAATATTAAGGCTGCTTTGATTCAAGCAAAAGCCATTTGATTACATTTAAGGTATTTTCAAGTTTGGTAATTTTTACTGAAAAGATCAAACATTAGGTCAAAGGTAACATACACTCATTGTTTCTCTTCAACAGTGCAAACATTGCTCTTGATGCTTTATCATACAGGTCATGCATACCAACGTACATCCTATTATTGTAATGAGTTCAAATCCCAAGTACAAAAATTCATTTATTCGAGTTGCTCAGTTCCACTAAAAAAAGTTGGGGATATTTCTCACTTTACCTCTGGAAAAGATTATTAGTTAACATTATTTAGAGTGCTCAGAGAAAAGCCCAACACCCAACGCTATCAGCAGGTGCCACATGAGAGAAAGTATTACCCTGAAAACATGCACCAAACCCACAAAATTATGTATCCATGGCACCCATGCATTGCTATTGAGATGGACAAGTGTCATCCACCTATTTTTTCTGATTCATTCTCTCTCTGCAACTAATAAAGAAAGTGATTAAAGAATTGTCGGATTTTTTTTAAAAATCCACACTGCCTGGATCAAGATCAGCTTAGACTGGCACAATGTAACAGGAGTGCTGTTAAAATGTTCTGCAACATGCCCAAAGTTGAAGATGAAAAGCATATTTCTTGCTTCAAAGAAACAGTTTGTACTATTAACCTTTGCTAATGCTTTTTCTTATGTGAATGTAGGTATGCAAGAGAGATATTTCACTATTGTCTTTTTTTTTTTTACAGGTACAGATTTTCAATGCCGATCACACCATGGCCAATGCCAGCAGATCAGTTGTGGTACAGTGTGGCCATAGGTCCAGTGTACTTCATTACTCTGAACACAGAGGCTTTTTACTCTGCTCCTGATCTTGTTGACAAGCACATGACCTGGCTTCGTGATGAATTCTGGAATGTGAACAGAAATCGTGAGGAGCATCCTTGGCTGATTGTACTTGGACACAAACCCATGTACAGTTCAGAGATTGATGGTGATGCCAAGCTTGCTGACTCGGACTGCTCCAGCGCGTCCATCTGCAGTATGAGATCCAAGCTTGAAGACTGGTTTTACGAACAAGGTGTTGACTTGTACATCTCCGGTCACCGGCATAATTATGAACGGACATGGCCAATGTACCGCATGAAGTCTTTCCAGCAGAGTTACAAAAACCCAAGAGCCCCAATTTACATCATCAATGGGGCTATGGGGTATGAATACATCACTGACCGCATCATCAAGAAGAATGAGTGGTCTTCTTTCAGCATGTCAGACCCTCAGAAGGAGCTGTACGGCAAGCTTGAAGTCCTCAACAGCACGCATCTTCTGTGGGATGTGTATGCAGCCAGCAACAACCAGAAAGTGGATTCCATTCTTGTTGTGCAGTGGAGTCATGGAACATTTGGCAAGGCTGGGGAGGATGCTTATGAACGAATGCGCCACATTCAGCAGCTGCCAGTAGCTCCACTGGGCTGGCAGCCAGATTCTTCAGGTCAAGAGACTCGGGGTTGGGTGTCTGATGCACTGTTCTCTCTACCTCCATCAGTTCGCAAAGTGTATTTAGGGACGGTATGTTTTACTCTGTTGATGATCATCCTCTGTTTATTGGGAGCCCCTCGATTTCGCAAGCAGCTCTGTAGGAAAAAGTGAGTGTACTCAAGAAGGTGCACTGTCTTGAACCCTGCTGAAAAATGACATTTCAGAATCTCTGCTTCTAATCCTTCCATCGTGCTTTTACCATTTTTTAAAAACTACACTGGCTGGATGTGTGCAGTTGGCTGTGCATGTGGGTCTGCATGCATATGTGTTGATAATGATCGGACAAGCAGTGGCATTATTATTTTTGAGGCAGCCCATTGCGTAGGGTTAACATTTGGTACTGATGAGGCTTGTGGGTTCAGATCATTTGCCTGGCCCATACATACTTCCTCTGCATGTGGCACATGCTCTCCAGGGCTGGCCGTCAGGTGCTCGAGTTTCCTCCCCTTCCTCTATCATGAGATAACCTTCCTTACTGACTTGAACAATAACCAAACAAGCATGTGCTTGATTTTTTTTTATATCATTGGAGAAAAGCATGTATTCTTCAAGCAAGCACATGTGAATTTGTGGCTGCCAAGCTGTACAACTTTAAATGTTTTAAAAAATTACATTCAAGATGGGTGTGCCACAATTCATATCTTACATCATCATACATGATTGTTACCATTCCTAACATTCCATGCTGATGCTATTTCAAAGAATTATGCCATGATTTATCAACATGGCGCAAGTAAACGGTTGTGATATTATGGAGTTTTTTTTATGTTTTTAAAATCTCTGTTAACAAAATCTTGTGTAGTTCAAACAGTTGCCCTCCGAGCTTCCAACCCTTATTCAAAATGATGCAACTTGAAAACTATTAAAGATATTTGCTTCAACTTTTTGGTTTTGTTTTTCGTAGCTGGAATTTTTCTTTTAGAAAAACCACAAAGCATTCTGCCTTCTGTTTAAAGTTTTCCTTTCTGCTGCCTATTTCAAGTTACTTCCTTACTTGAGAAAGTCATCTGCAGTGTTCCTTAAACACTTATGAGTACAGCTATGGGTATGACAATAACTTAATCCTACCACAATTTACAATGTTTCTTTAACACAGCAGCCAGTAACCAAGCTTGGTTATTTGTGCTGCACACCATGAAGTAAAGCATACTTTTGCAGCAGTCACATATGCCATGACACTATACACAATGGTTGGTGCTTTATGTCGTGTGGCATTAGCCTTACAGGCTGGGGAGGGTGTCAGTGTGGGTTGCAGCTAAGGTTATAATCATACATGCTGGGACATTCACAACACAAAAAATTGTCTGCAGGTTTTGAATGACATTCCACTCCCCTCTCCCTTTCTCTCACCGAAGCAGAAAGCTATTGCAAGATCAGTAATAACACAGTTTCAGTTGTTTGTATTGATGGTAAAACAGACGACATAAATATAGAGGCACTAGTATATGTCAATAGTTGGTAAAACCAGTGATACAAATTAAATATCTAGGATTAACGACACCATACAAACACAATCACATGAGCCCAAGTGGCTGCTTGATAAAGTTGATAGGAACATGAGTAATACCAGGGCTGGGTTGCACAAGCACTCATATTTCATTGAAAATCATAGAATCGACCGCAAGTTTCAGTTGGCAGCATAATCTCAACAGCCACCTATAGATATACCAGGCTCCCAAAAGTATGCAGGGATTCAGTTCATTTACCTTAGGCATTTCTGACTTCCAAATAATTATGGCTGTCATGCGATCAGACAATCATTTTATTCAATATCACTGTTTGCCAATAATTCCCATTTTCTAGAATGGCAAGGATAGGATACCTGTGAGGTGCCTCGTTAAGGGAACCTGGTATGGAAATGGAAATATGACTGCTTGTGTAACTGGTCCCTTAAAATTTAAAATTAAAAAATACAATTTTATGAGCACATCCAAACATGCAAAAGATTGGACAAATTTCTGCCAAACAAACCAAATAAAAAAGCAAGTTTAAAAACCTTCCTGTCTGGGGAGAGGATCAGTGAGGATAATATTGATCATGCATGGCTTCATAGTCATGTGGCTCAGTTTTGATGTGAGCAACTTGCTGGGTAGATGCAGCATGCACATTTCTTGAAGTGTGGTCATACTGCATTCCATTGTAAGCGTCCAAGCTGTCAATGCCTGCAGACCCAGTCAGCCCGAACTGCTGGGGCACGAGTTCATGCATGGGCAAGCTAACGTTTGGCATTGTTGTCATTCCACTTGAGGTAGAACAATATGAGGCAGGAGCTGATATGCATGGGTACTGCCAAACGTCGGAGGAAGTGCTCATGTATGGAGAGGGGTACTGCATGTGTCCAGAGGCCATGGTGACTGGCATGGCTTGAGGCACACCCACCATTCCTTGCTGTAGTTGTTGCTGCTGCTGCATCTGTAACATCTTTAGGAAAGATTTGCTGTCTGTAGCCTGGCATTGCTCTAGAAGACTTTCATGCTGGTTGCTCGGTCGGTCAGAAGTTGAGTTTGTTTTCGGCAGACCAAGATCCACTGTTCTGACATCCTGCTCCACATCCTGCTCAGAGTCAGGCTCTTCCTTCTTGCACTTGAGTTCCAGGTTGGGAAAGGTCACTTCTGCGTCATCCAAGTGGCCGATATGTCCCAAAAGATGGTCACGAAGTTTTCGCAGAGCATCAAAGAATGGGACTTTGTCAACAGCACGTGGGAGTTGAGCACATCTTGCACTTGAAGATGGCATTACAAAAGCCATCTGGAATTTTACAAATAAATATTTTTCAACAATTGCCAAGACCTGTGTGATCAAAGTTTTGCATTTTTTAACTTGGGGGGGGGGGGGGGGAGAAAAACCCAAAACAAAAAGAGCCGCTCCAACAGGAAGAGTAGAAGAAAAACTAAGCTTTTTTAGATCTGGGTGCAGTTCACTCTGGATTTTTAAAAAATATAAACACTTACCGTATTAGTTCCTTCAATCATTTCTGGTTGCTTGCCAAAATAAATTTTTTTGCTTCCAGAAAATATCTCATAGATACCTGAAAATGTCAAATAATGCATGTGTTGTAATGCACAAGTTCCTGAAGTTTTGTCCCTTGCTATCTGTAGCAGACATTTAAAAAAATGCTATTCCTAATGCTTATCTGAAAATTGACACAAATCCTCTTTGTTATGATCTGCAGCAAGCAGCAAAAAAAGAATCTTACCAAGGTAACATACTAACAACTTCAAACTAAATATGCACCATAAAAATGACAATGCAGGCAAAATTAGAGTGAATGTTGTTTAGAAAGTGCAAAGAGGGGAAATGGTGCACTTAACACACGATCATGCAAAAAAGCAGACTTTCCATTAGAGACAAAGATGACAATAAAAACCTTTTCCATTAAAAACTGCTATTTTTGGGTTGTACTTCTTCAGTTTTTCCTTGAGAATTTCACCTCCTTCTTTGATCTCAGACCTGTGTGAAAGAAAGAAAAAAAATTACTACAATTTTAAGATTTTTCTAAAAATATACATTTATATACAATGCTGAGTCAGTGAATGGCAGGTAATGACATTCTAAGAAGCACACTGACTGTGGAATAAAATACAACACTTAATTCTGTAACAAAAATTTTAGCTTGGAATTTTTGCTGGTGACAGCAAGTTAATGGCATAATTTTAATCAAACATACACTAATTTTATCATTTGTGAAACTCTAAACTAAATGAGACAAGAAATTTCACATTCTTGCTGGCAGGATTTTCTGTGAGTTTGCTAGAAACAAGGATGAACAACAGACAAGATAAAGAAATTCAAGAGCTTCATGAAACATTCAAGTTGAACAGAAAATGCTACTAACCTTGTCAGGTCCGCACTGCCACGAGTTGTGCGAGAACATATGTTGGTAAAACCAATACCAAACTCTTTCAGCCTATAATCATCATAGCAGTTCATAGGCTCAGGTACCAGCCCTGCCAGGTACAGGCATTTCCCTGATAACCAAAATGTTTCAATGGTTTAAACTAAGGACTGAACTAGGAGTAGAACAGCACAGGTGCATTTTCTTTAAATGCAAAATGACTCATAGCTAACTGGAGAACAATGAACTATGACAATTCATAACCACAAATGTGCCTGCAACTCTCTCTCTCTCCATCTTCTGAATTTTTACCCGTCTAGGACTTGAAGTGATTAATTGATGACAACAGAAGTGATTCTCCTGCAATTCTGTTTTCTGAGAAAACTGAGAGTGGAAAGGGCAAATCCTTACAAAAAGCTTTCCTGTGTATATGGCCACAGATGAGAGTGGGGTAATCAGATGAGTTCAGTTTGATATGTCTAAAGTCCTACACGCACTATTTGAGTATTTTTCATGCTTGTTATCTTGGATTATCTGGGATGTCAGCAGCATTTAAGGTCCATTCCCAGTAAGTCTCAAAAGTGAAGATTGTCAGACAATGCAACAAAAGTGCCTGGATGCTTATGGCCTCAGACAACTACAGCTGTAACTTTGTCATGTCACTTGTCATGTCACTTGATGACCTCGATTCTGATGCTTAACTGCCATCAGAAGTCAATATGCACATGCCCACCTTTCTCCTGATCTGTGCCTATTATATAATCCCATAGTTTCATCCTTATAGAAAACAGTATATCAACATCCATCACATCACTGTAGCACACTGTACATCTAAGGACATAAACTGAATAACTGACTTGTAACAACTTACAAAAATGGTTGCCAGGTCCTGCATAATGATGGCCAATATAAGCTGCCATAAGCCCAGGGTTTATCCCCACCTGAAGGTGTAAGTTGACATTAATTTATTAAAAAAGAAAACACCACTCAAACCTCTGGCAGGCACAAAAGTTTTTTCAATGATATTAGTATGAGTTTGAAAAGAGCTAGTGTTCTCCAGGTTTGAGTGTGTACCCGAACATTCACTTAATTTATAAATCTTCTAAGAAAGATTTGCAACAAAATACATTCAGCTGTTGTATTTTTCAAAACTGACACAAATCTGTTTTAGCAGAAGCAATGATAACATCTGTTACGCAAAATTTTACCATAAAAATCTTGTGTAAATAGCCACAAAGTGCAATACAGACTTACAATTACAATGTCAAGGTCTGGTACGAGATGGTCAGGTAATGTTTTGAGTATCACCTCCTCTTCTGGCATACCATTAAAACGGTTGATCTTACGTTTCGGCTTTACCACAGGCATATAGTCTGTGATCTGCTCTTGTTTAATCTTGGTTGGTTTAGGCTCCTTTTTTAATTTCTTCTTGCTGGAAAAAATGTTATAGAGGTATATCAGTAAATGCAGTGTTATAGTGTTGTACTATTAGATGATGGATGTATGATACATAAATGGCTTCTCCATTTATTCATCAATGTTTCTTTTCTACTTTTAAACTATAGCTAAAGCTGTTAGTAGCAGCCATGGACAAACAATACACTTGCAATGGTTTCACTCATAAAGAGCTATGCGCTAAATTAATAAAAACTATTGTATTGAAAAATGAAAGTATACCTGCTGGGACCTTTTTCATTAGACTTTTGTTTTTTATTTCTTGAATGCTCTTGCTCAAACATGGAATCATATTTATCAGCCGGTTCAACTTTTACAGGTTTGCGGGTATCCATTTCCCAGTGTTTTTCAAGCACGATTTTGAACTGAAACAAAAAATTCAATAAACGAAAATAAGAATTCTTTAACTGATAATAATTTGGATAAGAAGTCTATAGTTTGCTTTTGACAGATCATAGGACAGATCATTCAACCTGAGCTCTCTCTCTCTCTCTCTCTTTCTGCCACAAACGCACCCAGGTATGCATGAGGCACACACACTTGATCTCTTTCATATTTTACACTTGACATGCACGTCAATCTGCTAATGTACGCAGCTGAATTTCAATGATAACGAATGGTCGAAATGTTCGATTTGGGTGCGTACAAAATTAGCATTGTCAGATTGTGTTACGACAGTTACAGTATCATGAGTATGATCACTGACTTATGCACCTTGTCCAGGTTGTCTACAGGTTCATTTACACCATTTCAATTGTCAATTTTTATCCACTGAAATCAGTTTGTAGGCTCAAATGCATTGCAGCACAATATAAAGGTCTCGTGTATCTATTATCTACGAAATTTGATTGTTATTAAGTAGTTAAAAGTTAAAACTTCGCAGGGTTAGTCAGCAAAGTGTAAGGACAAAGAAATCGATTTGATCATTCTGGATCCAGGATCAGACCAACGTTAATGTTTGGTCGGCCTTTGAAAACTTTTGTTCATTCTTACCCCTATTTAAAGTCACTATGACTTATTCGATCATGTCGAGACAGTATCACAGCCTGTACAGTAAAAAGTCATGATGCACTGGGGTGAAGGGGGAGGGGAACTGAACATCGAAACATAAACCTGCCACTGACGTTTGATACAGACGACCCTTTGCGTGTCCCAGTTTCCTTTTACAAAAACCTCTGTAATTGGCTAGAACTTGAGATAAGTATCCAATCGTTTTGAGGTTTTCTATCTCCACCTCTCGGACACTTCCGGTGTTTACAAGATGGGGGTACCCTTGATGGCGTAAAGAAAATGCCCGTTTTTACCAAACAAATTAAGCGATTTCTGGAACTCTGGCCCGGAAAAAAATACTTTGGAATTTACAGATTCTTGCCTTTGTTCTTTTTGTTAGGAGCTGCTTTGGAGTTTTCAATGATAAACTGGCAGGTTGGGGAGGTGAACTTCTGTAAGTTAGCAGTCGTCACTATATATTTATATAGTTATATATCAGTATGTTGAGTCAACTCATGTGCATCAGAGTATATGAGTATATGATTATGTATCGTATGAGAATGAGTGTAGTATGACTATGATTATGCATGCATAACTGAGAATCTGAGAGAGAAAAGTTATTTGTCAAAATAATGATTGATGATAAATGAACATAGAAAACTCTAGAAAAAAGAAAGTGCTGAGAAAAAAGATGTGCTTTGAAACCACTTAGTGATGTTCATTTTTGCAGATCGTGTGTACAAGCGAAGGGAAGCAGAAAGGATAGTTCAGGAAAGCTTAGCACAGTTGCCACAATCGCCACCGCAAGAGACTCGCTGAGCAAGTGAGTGACCTTAGGACAAACCCCACACCTTTCTCTCAAGGACTTTCGCGTCAGAGTAACAAACGCCGCAGGCTCCTTCCTTCGAAAATGCCAGCTGGCGTGACATGGCCTCGTTATCTTCGCTTCTTTGCGGCAGCAATGCTGTCAATGTTTGCAGGAGCACAGACGGTACATCACTTTTACAGGCCTCTAGATGTGAGTCAGTTTATTTGAAACATTATAATTTATTATTTGCTTATGAGTGTACATTGAGTCTAACTTCTTTATTGAACAAATTAAGATGTTTCAATTTCATTGTTACCTTATGGTAAACCAGACTGTTGACTGCAGAGAACTAATGACTGAAAATTGCAGCATAATCTGATAATGTACAATACATCCATGACCATACATTTATTTTTTGCAAAAAAAGAGAGAAAGAAATAGTACATACTACATGCATATAAAATCACTTGCCTCATGCTAGATGGTTAAGGGTAATTTGGAATGCAGGGGTGGTGGGGAGGTCTAGCTTTAATTTCATTTTTCAAGCAAACTGTCCAGTAGAGGGGTTTACACCGACATCATTAGATGCCATGTTGGCTACCATTATATACCAATAAATGCAACACAACATAGCAGTGTTTATACACTATTCTGGAAAGGATGTCAGGTCCCTTCTTAAAATTATTAGAAATGAAGGTAAAAAGGGCACGGCGCAGTGATTTCTTTACATCCACCAGCTACTGCACAGCCAGCATGGTGTCTTGGCTAGTACACACTTTATGGTTGCAGTAAGCAGAACCTAAGCACCAAACCTCTTTATTGATATCAAATGATTGTTTATTCAGCAACTTTCACTCTCAAAATGCCACTGCAGTTTTACTTTTAGCATGCTTCTTTTAGGCATTGGCGATATTCACAGTGATGGGAAGTCAGCCCATCACATGCTGTTTTAAGCTTCCCTCCCCACCCCTCTTCCCTTACCCCCTCCTTTCTGTCAGCCCCAGAGGGCATACCATTAGGCTGTAGGCTTTTTCTCACCATTAATGGCAGTATAGCATGCTCTGTTTCCCATGCACTGTCCACTCTTCTCCACATTTCCTGTCCAGTGGCTTTGGCAGACCATCTCTCTCTCTCTCTCCCCCCCCCCTCAGTTAATAACTCATTTTGTTATCTGTTTGTATCCTCCTAAAGAAGGGGCAGTGCCCAGAAATGTTGACTTTGTGCTCATTTATTTTGTTTTGTTAATTTTTTGTTGTTGGTTTTCACTTTATTTACCCTTAGCAGCACTCATGTTTCTTTTCAAATCTCTCTCTCACTTATGGTGCATCTGTTACCACTCCAGGACATACATCACAACATAAAATTCACAGAATATTCTTTTAATATTCGTCTTTAATTTATAAAATAAAATGTCTTTCAATATATCAAGAAAAGTGTATTGTTTTGAAAAGTTATCATGTAATGGGTAAGGAAGTTTTACGTAAGATCAGTTCTCTACTGCCATAAAAATGTTTTATATTATTGCTATACATTTTCATGGAAACAAGAAAATACAAAATCACAGCTCTACCAATATGCAACCATCTTTCCACCCAAAAATTTAGCTTCCCAGCTCTTCTACTCATTCCTAGGACTAGGACTAGGAGCAGTCTTCCATCAAAAGTGCTATGAAATGGGTATAAGAAGATGGATTGGCTCCCTGTCACCATAAACACAGCCACCACTATATTCTTAAATCATGATTAATGATTTTGTGTTGATTGGGTGTATTTTTTCTTTTATGTGCATTCCCAGGCCAATAAAGTTTGTTGTAGTTAAGGATACATTGCCCAACAAGGAGGATCAGCAGGTAAAAAAATATCTCGGCTCATGGAAAGAAAGGCAAGGTACTCATAAAGTCCCAGTGTTAAAGTATGACTCCCTTGTGCCTTGTACAGTTGTACTTGTAGGCTTTTTTGGGGACATTGGCGAAAAATGGCTAGGGTCTGCAAGAAAAAAATAGGGATGGTCAGGGAACAGTAGCCACAATGTTTTTAGCCTAATCACCTATGCTTTGTTTTGGGACTTAGTTATATACACTGTATAGCGTAAGAATTTAGATGATGTAAGTTTTTACTTATTTTGCAGGATATGGATGAGTGGATAGAGAAGGAAAAGACCAGAAGAACACAAGATGCTGTGAAATCTTGAAGAGAGTATTAATGTTAATATCATTATGGCTGTGATTGTTTGCCATAATTTGGCTAGGTGCTTCTGTTTCAAACTGAAATCAAGAAATGTATGTTAAACGTGTGTGTGAGGATGTTAAAGAAGATTGTTTGGTTTTGCAGCAGAACATAGTTTAATCACAGGCACGTGGTAGCACATGATCATTGTTACTTTTCTCTCTTTGAAAATAAATTCCTAATATCACTCTGAGGGTCTTTGCTGAGACTGAGAAGAGCCTGGTGTACTTGTGGCTTGAGGCCAGGCTGTTATAAAGACCTCAGATTATGTCAATAGTTTCTGCTCAGACTTTCCCCGAGACCTGGTATAACTCGAGGTTGATTTTTGTAATGATTTTGAATTATTGATATCCAGCTTGTGTGTAAAGAAATGCAGTGTACACCGCATTGTTTGAAAAGTACCAAGCACCAAGACTCTCTCTTGGAAAGCATGGCAAATCTCTTGCTACTGTATTAGAGATTTTGCGTTCCATGTGATGCAGAAAGCAACACCTGCTAGTTTACATATCACATCTTCATTTTCCACTTTGCCATTTTAAAGCTGAGTGTTGACCTACTGAGCAGTTTACAAAGTGCAGCATATTGAAAATACATACTGTTACCTCCCAGTCCCATGCACTGCTTAAAAATAGTTGGATGAACAAAATTACGACTCATCAGAGAAAACAAATAGGGTGGACAAAATAAAGACGCAGACTTGTGCCCAAAATTGGCAGAAAAAGGCTGTAGCACTTTCTTAAGATAGGCGAGCAATTGTTCCCTAATTTATTTCAATTGAGAGCACAGTAGTTCCCTACCATATTTTTTTAAATGGTCTCAACAAGCTGCCTTGCAAGACTTAAAAAAACACTGTGTTAAATTGTAGATGCATGCTACCAACACAACCACCATGTTGGGAGAGCTCAAGTTCTCAAGCCAAGCAAAGTGGTTATATCACTTTCTTAGATATCTTCAAAATATTTGGATGTGAAACGGTCCTTGCACACAAAGTGTGATTGCGTCCGTTTGTGGTCTTTCACATGATGTGGCAAACTGCCTTCAAGATTCCCTGTCACTTTATGTAGCAATCCTTAGATTTTTCTGGATTTGGAATGCAAAAAAAGCTTTTGTGACTTCCATCTGCATTCCATGATTAGCAGTTTGTTGAAACAGCTTTACCCTGTGGCTTGTACACACCCAGGAAACTGACATCGTTAGAACAGCACAGTATTTTGTTTTCTCTCGCAGAAGATACAACATGCCAATGTCCATGCGTGCTGTTGTTGACTGAAATTAAAATATGAATTGTATAGAAACGATACTGTTTGCAACTCAAACTTTAATCAATATCCATCAAGTTGCTTCTATGGTAAAGTTTACTTTCAATAACCAGTATGCAAGAGCACTCTCAGAAAGTCTGATTTCTGGTTGTGTGTTGTGAATGTATTTCGTTTCAGCATCTTATGTATGCATACATTTTTGGTTCAAAGTTGAGGCTCATGGATGTGTAGTATGTATATCATGATCAAGCTAAAAATGGCTAGCAAGGAGCATTTCCAGTTGTGTGAAATCAGTATGCAGAAACATGGTATGTTTGTCTATTAGTCTGTCAGCAGATGAACTTGTGGTGTATGGTGAAGCATATATAAAAGGCCTGCGTGCAAATGTGTACAGCTGTTTGCATATGTTTATAAGCAGATTTACACGTTGACTCATTTCATAAGACCGATAAGAGATGAAGAAAACCAAATCTGATTTTACATTATATGGAATGTGTGGAAGTATTCTATCAGATTATACATGCATGGTTGAGGGTTTTTCCCCACTAAGCCCAATTGTGGGATTTGACAACACTCAGATGAAAATGTCACACACACACACACGCTCCTCCAAGCTTCCTAACAAAAAGTTGTTTATTAAGTGCCTGAGTTTGTTTGCTTGCATGTTTGTAAGTTCAAATATTTTGCACTCAAAACTTTATGATGGAGCACCGCATTCATAACAACTTTCAAAGGAAAAGAAACACAAGAAACTTAGGGGTGTCCGTTTAGGAAATTAAGAACACACGCATTCCTTTCTCAAAATGCTGCCTTATGGAGAATTTGAAGAGTGGTGGTGGGGGTGTGTGTGTGTGTGCAGAATTCACAAAGTTTAAGTACAGAAAGGTTTACAGCAGATAAACACAGCTTCAGCAGAGAAACATTTACACCGCTTCAGCAGAGAAACATTTACATGGTTTCAACAGAGAAACATTTACATGGTTTCAACGGAGAAACATTTACACAGTTTCGGCAAAAATAAACATTTACACTGCTTCAGCAGAGAAACATTTACACAGTTTCGGCAAAAATAAACATTTACACTGCTTCAGCAGAAACATTTACATGGTTTCAACGGAGAAGCATTTACATGGTTTCGGCAAAAATAAACATTTACACTGCTTCAGCAGAAACATTTACATGGTTTCAACGGAGAAACATTTACATGGTTTCAACAGAGAAGTGAGAAGCATGTGGCTTTGTTGCTGCTGCTTTCTTCTTTTGGTTTTGGTGGTGCTTTGCTGGCCACGCATGCTGGACATCAGTAGCAACCTTTGTGCCTTTTGTTGAATTTTTCTTTAATTTTTCAAGTTCAGCTTTTTTATCCTGAAAGGAAAAAAGAATTAAGTAGAAAGCTTTCTTTGTGCTAATTTTGTGAATTTCATGAAATTTAACTAGCAGATCTCTTGACCTATAATTACTCGCAGTGAACAAGTTTTTTTCTTACCGTCAGATTAAATTTCTTCTTCAGTCTGTCTTTTATCAGGAGACCTCTAGCAAGATTAGCCCAATTTGCCAGGACACGTTTTTCTCGCCTCTGGGTAAAAACAATTAAAAATTTTATCCAAGTTCCATTGAAGATATCTGCAAGTCAAAAGTGTCACAAACACATTCCACCACACTAATATTTTTTTCCCCTATTTACAGGAAGTCTTTAGCACTTGTGTACTTAAAAACATGCATGCATGCACACCTGTGCATGAACATGCATGTGCGCACACCCAGCCCTCACATGGACACAAACCCCTAAACACCCAGCCCTCACATGGACACAAACCCCTAAACATTTACACTGCTTCATTTACACCCAGTCACATTATAGGGACACAACCAGTTGCTAGTATTTTTCTCTCAGTGTCAGGCATCTAGCAGGGCAGCTTTTAGATTGCAAGTTGAAAGTGTTCTGACCTCTGCCTCTCTCTCCTCTTGGAGCTTCTGGTCCTCCTTCCATGCAGCCAAGAGGATTTTCTTGTGCTCCTTACACACTACCCAGCCATCCAGCCTGTAAACAGGACACCCACATGAACAGTACCACTGAACTACCTCCACATCAGTTCAAGGGAAGCAAATCTTGGGTACAACTGTCTAAAATGGTATATGGGGGGACTCAATGGAAGTCTCCTGAGCGAAGTGGAATGAAAGAAACCTTGAATAATGTGCAATGTACACAGCCACATTGTCCAGTGAACAGAACAAGCCATCTCCATCTACTGTACAGTCTGTGGAAGACAAGGACATATCCGATTCTGTTCACTGCAGGCATAATGGACACCATATGGTGTTCTGTACATGTAGACTACAAAGCTGATAAAGATATTAAAAGGCAACCCAAATGCCCCATTTACCAACCCTTTTTGTATAAGCATTCAGGCTGCAGACATTAATTTTATGCTTTAAATGCAGATTTCACGTGACATAAAACAAGGTACAGATTCTATCAACATTGCCACTCAATCGCGCTGTAATTATGTGAAGGCATATGTGGGAAAAGCCCACAGCAAATGGAGACACCACTTACACTGGATGTGAGTAGCCGCAGTGATGGTCCCAACCCACCATGGCTGGAGCAATGTCGATACCCAGTTTTCTGGCGACTCGGTTCAGCGCCGGCACTAAACAGATATCAAATATCTGCAGAAGCAACTGTAACTTTATATTGCAATCTAGCAGTGACTTAAGGCTGGACAATCATTGATGGGACAAATTCTGCGGTGGTCACAGCTTGTGTTCCAGAAACTGTGTGCACCCCTTTGGCATGCAAGCTTAGGATAAAGTTGCCAGCAGATGGTTAAATTTAAGTTCCAAAACAAGAAATACCTAGTCAATCTCATATTGTTGTGGTCACCCTCTATTTTTTTTCAGTAATAGCTGTCTAGCTACAGCCAGTCGAGTGCAAGGATCAGTGACGACCACGATGGTTCCCACAAAACGTTGCATAATCCTGTTTTGACCAGGGGTCTTCACTCACTTTGCATCCAGTTTAGTCGTAGTCATGTAATGGGTGTGGTTGTCATGTAGGCTGTTGCCTTTGTATTCCTTGCACCAGCTTGTCACCTGTGATCTGCACTCTTCCTGTTGTCCACTGATCTGGAACAGCCTGCCTCTCTCCACTGGCAAGCTACCTATCCTCTCTTTCTTTTAAAACCTCTTGGAAAACTCATCTTTTCTCTCTGCCATAAAACATTTCATCGTGTCCTGTCTGCACCTAATCTGGGGTAGTGTGTGCTAGTGTCTGTGTGCATGTGAACCTGCTGCTCTGCGCATATGTGAGAACCTTGAATTACTTTATAGGATCTGGCATCATATAAATTCTTTATTATTATTATCATCCAACAACCAAAAATCATTTTAGATAATCTCTTAAAGGTTACCTCTGACATGAACTGTGCCACTGGGTAACATCCAAGGCTGGAACAACTCAACGTTGCCATATTCATTTTTGGGCACCTTTCCCTGTAAGAAGTGGAGAACCCACCACAACAGTATTAAGCAATCAGAAAACAAACGGAATCACCCCACATGCATGCATAGGTATATACACGACATTATCATCTTAGGTTATATAGGAGCAATGCTGGGCCACTACCCATGGCAAAGCTGGACCAGTTCAGCTTCAAGGAGGGTTTCTATATCAAGCATGCATTTGTTTCCTTCTGATGTTACTGGATACTAGAGTCCCCCAACATGAATAGCACTTTAACAAACACGTTCACACTTACATCGACAGCAGGGGGAGGAACATATTTCTCAGTCTGCCATCGTCCAAACAGTTCCAGATCCAGTTGTTCAGAATTCTCTCTGTCTTTCTTCTGAATCAGCAATGAATCAAGATTCTGGGATGGTGAGGCGGGATAAACTCTGCATAAACTACGGAATACAGGCTTAAAAAAGTTGTTGCCTTACAAAAAACATTTTGTTCCCATTCACGCTTCAGGAAGAAGTGCCCTATCAAATCCATTCAGGGGTCTTTACAACCTCTGAGATTGCGCCATCTGAAAAGTCTATGTGATTTCCCTTTGTATTTTCCTCCTACAAAACATTCCTCTTTATAAAATGCTAAATCCTCCTGTCCTCTAGGTTTCATCAATAATATGCCAAGCGTTTTTGAAAATGATTGAGACTTACCCATCTCTTTCTCGATTTGACTCTCTTGTATGCAGTTTCTCCATGCTGTAATGAGGACGAAGACTTTGGTTACAAAACATTGTGATGCATGTATAAGTGTTTCTACATGTGTTTATGTCTGCATATGTGTATGTTTCTACACATGTATGCGTTTATGTGTGCATCTCTATAAGCACCAGTACCTGGGAGTGTTTGTATACATAAATATCAAGAGGGAAAGATGCACTGCACAACCAATCTTACTGTCAGAATTTTACAAGTGGTGAAGCTTAGTGCAGAAAACTATCATCTCTGAGGACGAAACTCACCTTAACACTCCGACCCTCTTTTAACCAGTTCTCTCGGGAATGAAGCTGAACAGCAAATAAGGAAAACAGTTTAGAAAAAAATGGCAAGAAGTGGTGAGGATTTTGTGTGAGAATCTGGTATTCATTTTTAAACCTTTTTTGTTCTTCAGACTCTCCATTTAAAGGGTTTCCTGTTAAAAACCCAACCAGAAATATCCCGATTAGTCATCCCCCACCCCCACCAAAACAAAACAACAACAACAACAACAAAAAAAACAACAACCAAAACTCACCACATGCACACATTCTCTGGCATACACAGGTTCCTGACGGATGTAGCCAACAGGTACTGATGATTCTGGGTAGATGGCTTCAAACTTCAGAAGATGGCGAGAAAGAACATATCTGCAGTTAAAATGATGGTTGTTTATTGTTTGATGTCTTCTCAGCAACAAAGACCATCTCATGATGTCATGGCTAAAACGAATGAAAATAAAGGAACAGTGCACCATCTTCAGCCTTTGTAGCAGATGCATCCAGACAAATGGACTTTCAGTTAATATTATGTAGACAGCCTTTCAGCAGACATCTGAAAAGGCAAAGGTGCCCAAACAGGATCCAGCACATCAAGGGAGTAAACAAACTGTTCGTTTGCATCATGTACTGGCCCAGCACAGTATAGGACAAATGCAATCTTTTTTCTTAGAATATTCCAGTGTACTCACAATGGATGGTTTTTGAATTCTCCGATACTTGTAGGCAATGGTTTTTGCATCAGTGCATCTGAAAAAATTAAAATAATATATAATTCAGAAACCCAGAAAAAATGACTTTGAAGAATGACTAGACATCACCAGTAGCTTAAGCATGTACATTTCTTAGAAACATTCTTTCAATTTTTTACCTCTGCAGTACTGTGTTGGAACAACATTTTATAAGAAGCAGGTAAACACAAGCAGACACCAATAATTTGAAATCCTTCTTTCAAGCATATACAGATATGCTTCCCCTGTCCCCCAAATAGTGATACAAAGGCACAAAATATATGAATGAGATACATTTTCCCATACCTGCAATTTCTTGGTCCTCTTTATCATCAAGCTGCCTGTTTGTGGTTGCATATGGGTCAAGTGTTTCTCTCCACCACTCAGCATCCACTCTTTTCTTTCGAGTCTGTGACAGCCAGTGTGGAGCATATTTTGCTGTGATGTCTTTAACATGGCCCTCTGTGCATAAGAGGAAAAAAGTGCATTCACAAAGCAGCCATCATTTCTTTGTTTAATGCTCAGCAACTAAACAGGAAATGGTGCACCCTCCATCTCAGACCATGAATAATAATTCCCTCTGTCTTCGTGATGCTTTGCCATGTGGCCAGTATTGAATTTTATCAAACAGCAGACTGCATACATAATGATTAATGTCCTATAAATAAATATGTCATCCTCACTTAAGTCATTAGCAAATACCAATCTGGATCACCTACCATACAAAGCAACATCTCTGTGATATAAAATATACAGATATCTTAAATTGGCAGAAGCATATGTACTTTGAAACTCTTTATCATTATGCAGAATCTCAATATCACAGAGGCCAACCTTGCAGCTCAACAGGCAATGTACATCTCACATGATTTTCCTTCTGATTCAACATGCACTTCTTATTTTAAAAAAAGCATTTCAGGGCATTCATTTGGATGCTCTATCTATTTTTTTTAGACGAGTAACAATGATTTTATGCTTCGCAACTTTGTGGTTAGTATATTGCAACTTACTGTTGTCAAATGCTAGGACATAGGAGATTAGACCAGTAACAATGATTTTCTGCTTGGCAACTTTGTTGTTAGTATACTGCAACTTACTGTTGTTAGTATATTGCAACTTATTGTTGTTAGTATATTGCAACTTACTGTTGTTAGTATACTGCAACTTACTGTTGTTAGTATATTGCAACTTATTGTTGTTAGTATATTGCAACTTACTGTTGTTAGTATACTGCAACTTACTGTTGTCAAATGCTAGGACATACAGGAGATTAGACCAGTAACAATGATTTTCTTCTTGGCAACTTTTTTTGTTAGTATATTGCAACTTACTGTTGTTAGTATATTGCAACTTACTGTTGTTAGTATACTGCAACTTACTGTTGTCAAATGCTAGGACATACAGGAGATTAGACCAGTAACAATGATTTTCTTCTTGGCAACTTTTTTTGTTAGTATATTGCAACTTACTGTTGTTAGTATACTGCAACTTACTGTTGTCAAATGCTAGGACATACAGGAGAGGCTGGGTTGCTGTACTGCTGATGTCGTATGGCTTATCCAGTAAGCATCTTACACAGTCCACACCTGTGATAATTGCCTTCCACGGTAAAAGTCATTTGGATCTAAAGCAGATACTGCATTTAACCTCATCCCACCCCCACCCCCACCCCAAAAAAAAATGCATTTAAAAAATGCTGTCTGTAGTTAAATCTAGTGTTTTTTATCTACACTTTTAGGCTGAGGTTTTATTCCAGAGGCTTATTCAACCAGCCACAAAATCTCATCAAGTTGAAAGTTTATGGAATGTCAACAACAGATCCTTTCTATCGACGTAAGATGAGAAACAACACAGTCCCATAAACCATCACCAGGTACATTCAAATTAAGGGTTTAAATCTACTCAGTCTTGTCTTTCTTCTGTCTTGACAAACTGATTAACATGCCAGACCAGCTTACTGCCTGAACAAAATATAGCACAACCACATCTGAAACAAAGACTGAGCACTGAACAGGATTAAGTATACAATTTTTTCAAGTACTCACAAATCCATCTTTTTTCTTTAGGTAGGTAAACCTCCAGCCAGTAATCCTGCCCTGTACAAAATCAGGAATAAAACTGGAAGTCTATGTACAAACTAGATGTAGGATCAGCTGCTCAGATTCTCACTTCACTCTTTATTTGGAGTACCCCAGTGTGTATTTTCACATTTTGAATAGCCCACCCCATCAACGCCAAAGACATTAATGAGGAATCTCTGGGTAACTGAGAAATTATTATTTTTAGCCTACTTTCTACTGCAGCCAGTGAACTTACGAAACTATATTTCCAAACCTGAAAGGGCCTGGTGTCCACACTGACCTTGGCTAGGTTTGGTCAGGGTCAACTTTTTCTTAAAAACTAAAAAGCATTTATATTTTAAGACACACTTTGCTGGTGTTTTCTGGGATATAAACATAATAAACTCACAATTTCACAAGTAATCAACATTTCTACTTAAGTCACCAGATTTGTGATGCCCACAGGAGAGAAATCTTTCCCCATGGAGTAATAAGCTAGTAGCACTGTTTGACATACTCTCATAGTGCAGGAAGAGACAATTTGGCAGTTACATGCAAGGAATCCTTGGAAATATTTAGCATCAAGATTCTGTGTAAGAAGAGTATTTCCCACAAAGAGGTAAAATCCTTAAACCACATGTTAAAGACTGATTATCACCTGCTTCATTCTTTGTCATTTAAGCTCTTACCTTTTCCTGTGGTTTTGGTGGATGAAGTGGTCTGAATGCTTGAATCTGAACTTGACGACAAAACTTTTCTGTTTGGCTTCTTCGTTTTTCCTTCTATCTTGTGATCCAGAATTGTGAAGGATTGCACTTTATCAAAGTCATCTTCAGACCTTTCATTAAGATATAAAACAAACGTGGTGATCTCTCCTCACTTTCCAATGTTGACAGGAACAGACAGATCTGTTTACTAGAAAACCATCAGGCCCCACTGAGCAGACACCACACAACGGTTAAAGGTAAATGCATCATGTGTCAATATAGTGACAGATGAGAGATAAAATACAAGTGAGAGAGAAAAGCAGGTATGGGGTGGGTAGGGAGGTGAAGGAAGGTGACTATGAAACATGAATTGCAATCCCTCAATAACAGAGGGAGACAACCAACTGATTACATGAGTAGGGATTCTTTCCAGAGACATCAGATGACTACAAAAAGATTGCTCCTCTAGTCATATTCTTCAGCCATGGCATGTTGCTTTCATCAAGCATTTGGATTCCATTACCATGTATACTTCCACGGAGCCCAAGGAAAAAGATCAATCATCAATTGAAACTCAGCAGAGCTCCTGATAATGTACAATCTAGGGAAATTTATGTACAAAAACTCAAGAATAATGCAGAGATTTGCAGGCTGACCCATGCTTCTTTTTTTTTAAACAAAAGGACACTCAGATTTCAGGCTAGAGGGCAATTTTGACCCTTGGTTTTAAATTCCAGCTCTGTACTAGTAATTTCACACATTTGAGTCCATTGTCTTTATCCACACAGAGATTCAGACAAAGCCTGCAAGTAATCACAAAAAGCAAATCTCTTACACTTCCAAAAGCTCATTTTCCTTGGACTTATTGTCTTTGACCTTCTTCTTCCTTCTTTCATTTACTTTCCTCTTCTTCCTCACCACAAGCTCTTCTTCTGAGAAGTTACTTCCTTCATCATTTGATGACCCTGGAACAAAGTCATCGCCAGATTCTTCCCCTTTAGCATCTGATGGCGACATCTTTTGATTTGCTGCTTTAGGCCTGACTGACCTCCGTCTGACTCGTGTCCCAGAGTTCTCGTCATCCTCGCTATCATCGCTACTTGACGACGAACTTTGCAGCTCAGCTTTCTTCGACTTCTTGGCTGAGGACCGGGTTTTTTTTGTTTTTCCTTTTGGTCGTTTGGCAGTGCCTGCCTTTTTTCCGACAGGCTTTATCTGTTCTGCAGACAGCGTGTCCAAGCACTTGCTTTTAGTTTTCCCACTGTTCCTCACAATCGTGCTTTCTTTCTTCTTTTTTTGAGTTTCCTAAACAAATCAGTTAAGCACTTCAGTGCACAGATGTGTACCTGGAACAGCACTTTACAAATGCATACATATCAAAATGCATGCACACATGCATCTACTGCTCAATCGGTGTACCGATATTTGTGCACACATCTAGTTGTCAATGTTTCACCCACACAAAATAACAAGTAGCCAAAAAATGGAAAAGAATTGTACATGTACCATCACTTTGCCTTAATCTGTTATTTACATTTTTAAAAAAGACCTCAAGACATGGATTTTTTTAAAAGCCATCTTGCATAAAGTCTGTGAATAAAGGAAAGAACTTTTGGTAAAAGTCTTGTACAAGTGTCTGTGTCGGATGGTGGTGGATAGACAAACCTTGCTGGAAGCAGCCATTGATATTTTTAGTGCCAAAGGTTGCAGAGACATCACCAAGCGTGCCTTGAAACCCATGACTCTTAGCAACACTATCATCATCTGGGAATGTCAAAACCAGAACTTATGACATCTTAACAGAATAAAATGTACATACAGTCATAAAAAACCAAAGGCAAATGGGAAAAAATCTAATACTGCTAAAATGGTGGCAGTTTCAGCCCTGGAACATTTTAAAGTAACTGATCCAATGGGTGTGAACAAATCCCTCCAATAATTAGACATTTACTTACCATCACAAACATTCTTGTTTCTTCCACAGTCTGATTTGCAAATGCTGATGAAAGTGCTTTTGGTGATATCTGGCCCAGATATAAAGTGATATTAGTATCAGTAGAGAAAGAAAGATGAAGTAATATTTAGCCGACATTATTTGCATGCATGAGAAAGCCTGATATTATTAAACAAAATGAAAACAGATTGGTTAAATATATCATTAAAAGGAAAGGAAATTTTATTCAAGAACACCACTGTACAATGTTGAAAAAAAAAATCAAAATAAAGAAATAGTGGCTTCCACACCAGTGACATCTGCAGCGAAGCAACAGAGCTGATCGGACTGAATGATGTCTTAAACCACTTCACCAGGGCCAGCAGGCTATCTGTTGTGTGTTTTGACACACTGACACCAAGGTGGTCTGGAGGGATGCGTGAAAGAGCAAAAGCACGCACTTCTTGGTTGTTACATGCAGAGTTCTGCAGCATTCCGTGACTCAGCATGCACAGGAGGTGAACCTGACAAACAATAAGACTAAGCAGATACAGCAGAATTTCTTAATGAAATGTCTTGCAATTATCCGGGTACCGGGGTGAACTCCATTTATTATTTCATGAAATCTGGCATGTCAGAAGCTCAAGCTGACCCATTTCAGTTTTAGAACAAATATAAATTTGCAGGACTGACAATAGCACACATGAGATTTGCCAAGCCTTCCTAACAAACTTCTTAACTGGCAAAATAACTGCACAACCTTTCTTATGTACCAGTGCACAGGCTGATAAATAAAAAGTATCATATACCATGAAACAAATTCCAATTAAAAAAAAATTGTTCAGAACACGTACCTTGTGCATTTCAACTTGAGTCTCCCTTGCCAGGCGCATAATTCGTCGCTTGACATATTCTATCACGTCAAACCGCTTTTTCTGTCTGGAAAAATTAAGAGAAATGACAATGACTTTTGGGATGAAAATTCCATGCACAAAGATATATAATTTAGAAAATTGTTTTTAAAGTAAAATTTATGAAAATAATTATAATTAAATATACTTTCAACACAAAACAACACACTTTCTCTTAAGTGGTACAACTGTCTAAAAGAAGGAATCTAAATTTATGTAAAACCTTTTTTTGCGAAGCATAGTGGGATCATTGATTGTAATCTCCACTGGTGCGTCTGGTATCTGAGACTTCACAGGACTGTGTTTGAACTCTGTCAGCAAAAGTGAGTGTGCTATGATTTAATGATGTCTATGTGATATACATAGCTGGTTCTTTAACATCAAACAACAAACAAAAACTAAATCTTTTCATTTCATATCTTATTCAATAGCACATGGGAGGAAACCAACTCACAACTGGACATTACAACCAGTTTTAAAGGTTACAGGTTCAAGTCTAGAACACCTTGAAATTTTCAAAATGTCTTAACTCAATCGTGACGTAGAATCCTACCCTCGAGCATCCCCGGTGGACGCGGTATTTTTAGCGTATTTTCAAAAATTCATTAAAAAATCCCCCAAAACAATACAAAAATTATTTAAACATGATATAAAACTACAATAAATAAAGAAAACTCATTTCTTACTGTGTTTCTTGGACCTTGTTCCTTAATTGGTAAAATCCTTTGATGGAAACACAACTGAAGTTGAAGAAATCAAGAAGTCCTCGCCATTACTTATACACATACTGAAACGATACTGCTCGCTCGTTTTTCTCTTTGTAATCACTTTCTTAGGTCTTTAAGGCACAAATACTCTTTTCTTCATCCAATTTATCACATTAAATTTGCAAAACAATGTCATTTTCCGCCTTAGCGTGTAATTTGAAGAGTAAATCTAGCATTTCTCAAGTGACAGAACACATGTGGATACTCCCTTCGAATTATTACCGAAAAGCGTTCTCATTGTCGGTTTAAACACAGTATAAGGGAAGCAACTCGTGAAGAAATGAATCAGCTTTCTAATGTAGGAGTTCTTTACCTTAGACGATTAGCGATTCCCCGTAAATAAATTTTCAAAGTTGCATCGTTTATTTCCTGTATGTGATAGTAAGCGTGACCTATGCTGTATCGTTTATTTCCCATACACAGCGCGAATGTGTTAAACTATATGAACCTCAAAAACAGAATTATACAGAATCAGATAAAATTATGTATCATTTTTGTTTCAGACCCAAACTGTCAGAAAAAGTTGGAGCGTATTTTATCCAAGTCATTTAATTATTCATTTAAAGCCGACTCTAGCTTCACGTCTTAGTTCTTACCTTCCACTTCCTCCCAGTCAGATTCTTCTCCACTTTCTGAGCCGGACATTAAGTTTCCATCAGCTACTTTCTGTTTCATTCTTCTTTCAGCTACACCTGAAGTGGACGGGGTGTGGTGGTCTGTCAAGGTACCAGTACCACCTGTCTGCCCCTCCATTTTCAGTAAGATTGCAGTGACGTCCATCTCATCCACTGACAACAATGCAGCTGGCCTGAATTTCTGTGGATGGGAAGCTGAAGGCAATTTGTTCATTTTATCTCCTTCACCATCCGAGTCTTTCATGCCAACATGGCCCTTCTTTGTTCTGGTGCTGCACTTGGAAGACCGTTTCCCTTGCTTTGATGATTTTTCAGATCCTTTTTTAGTTTCAGGAGAATTTTTATCTTTGTATGAATCTTCTTCTTTGGTGAATTTTTTTCTGCTATTGCCTTCTGTGGGATGCCCAACAGGACTGCTTTCTGGATCTGAAAAGCTGGATTCCAGACTTCTGCTAACACCAGCAGGGTTTGACACTGACAATGATGTCTGAGATGACGGGGAGATTGTTGGTGTTCTAAAGTTTGTGCTCACCTCCTCAAAGTCTGAATCAGAGCTGGACTCCTCTGTTACAATCTGCACGCTCTGATTATCATGAGAAGGGCCCACATCAAGGGGCATTCCGTCTCGGTGCATGTTGCTCCCTGTCTGCTTTGAACTGTTGTCTGATTCTCTGTTACTCGTTTGGATCTCGAGAAGGCTCTTTTTGGGGGCAATGTCATCTTTTATCTGGTCAATGTTTCTTCTCCGTCCACCCCTTCTTTTCTGCAGTTCTGTCTTCTCTGCTGTTTCTTCCATTTCCTGCGGTACACTCTTGCGCAACAATTTTTTTGCATCTATAGACCTTCGTGACCGAAAATTTTTGTCCATGCCAGGCTGACAGAGATCAGGTTTGGACAAAGAGTTATCGTCATTGTCTTTGTTACTTATATCTGGTTTTGCTTTCCTCCTTGTGACTCTAGGCCCAAGGTCTACTGATTCTGGTTTCCTGGAACCTGCCAGTGCAGTCACTTTCTGACTGCATGTTCGTTTTTCTTTTATGTCATTTGTCCTCCTCCTCTTTTGAAGGTCTTCATGTTTTGGACTTACTTCTTTTTCAGGCACTGGCCTTCCTCTTTTTCTAGCAAGCATTCGTGTCGTATTTTCTGATTCTTCTCCTTTCTCAGATTTCATCTTCTCATTGTTTTCTAACATCTGATTCTCCAGCTGTCGTGAACTGTGAACCCCTGTAGCGCTTCGGATTTCAGAACGTCTTCTTGTTTCTCTTCCTGTGGAAATCTCTGAAGTATCAGCGAGCTGTCCCAGTAACATTGAATTTCTTCTCTTATTTGTCTTTCTCTGTTGAGTTTCCGATCTGCGCATGTTTGCACCTGATGGTTGAAAGAGTTCTGAAAAAAGTTTCATCTGAATGTTCAACTGTGTAGAAATGGTCAATGCTGCCACCATCCCACCACAGTGGACTGTCCGCTATTTGATAGAAACCTCATTAAGACAACACGCACAACAGTGTTCTCAATCTTGCAAACTTTCACGAGAAAAAGTGAATCATACCAACATTAGAAACCTCACAGCAGTTGATGATTAGTCTTTTACTTAAACAAAGTTAACCTCTATAGGACTGCTTTAAGCCATATCTTACTATTTTAGTATTTAAAACATTTGGCATACACAATCATGACAATGAATGAATGAATACTTCGTCGTGTGGCACTTTGGAGTGGTCATTAGTCATTTGATGCCACACGGCTGGCACACTAAATGATAAACCATGCAGTTTATCAGCATCTTTTCTATCATTTTAATAATTAAGTTACAATTCTCTAAACTTTTGCACTGCCTTTTTAAGCAGCTTACCTTTGCTTTAGCTAATACTAACATAGAAACTTAAAAGGTCTCATCAAGTAGTGTGCCAATAACTCCCGCCGTTTTGGTTTTGTGTTTACGTAACACAACTCTCGAACTCTCAACTTAAACTGCTAAAGTCCTCGAAATAGCGATCACAGAAAATAAGGAATGGCATGAATGTCATACAGCTTTTGTAGCTGATCAGTACATTACCGATATTCAGCTAGCATGCACCTTTTGCTGATTTTGACCAAATTAATTGCAGTGACCGAGGTGAGCCAAGTATAGGGGGCCGAGAGGGGAGTTACGTCCCTTTGTATTTTAGCAGACGACGCACTTGCGAACCCGTGAATACGTTTGCTGGGTGTTTCAACAGGGGAACTGAACCAAGCTAGGTACAGAAACAGAAGTGCAGTTTCTGCGCGTACCTTCCAAGTGGCAGTCACTTTGATCTACAGATAAGTCTCTTTTCTCATTTATTTGTTTGTGTTGTGTGCTGTGTCCTGATGAAGGGGTAATGCTGACTACAAAGCGTTGACTCTTGTCATTTTAGCTTGGTTAATTTTCTCTGTTGTGCGCGCCTTGGGCCATTTCCCCATTTTATCACCAATAAACGAGTGCCTTTACGATGGTGGTGATGTGGCTGGGGGAAATAGATGCAAACACATAATAACTCGTCTCAGTAACGTTTAATTTGCTCACTTGCACAATGCCCACGATCCCCTAGCTCGAGCTCTAGCCCTCTAGCGCGGTGGGTCTCATCATCCGAGCCTACACAGTTGACCCAGGTGCGAATGGGTACCTGACCCATGGGTCAGGGAAGGTAAGGCAGCGAGAGGGAGGAGATGGACACCCCTCTCACGATGCTGGACCATAGAAAAGTGGTGGTCTCATGCACCTCAACTCCTCTAAGACCTAGGTCACGGGATAACCTTTGTGTTGAACCTTTAAAGACAGACCGAAATTTAAGCTTGGTGTAGGGAGAGCTCGATCGGTGCACCGTTACCAGAGAAATCATGAATCATATGTGATTGAGCGTTAAATCTCACGCCGATATTCTCTGTGGGGAAGTGGGGGGAGGGGGTGAAAAGCCAGTTCAAAGTAGACGAATCATACATGAAAATCCAACTGGAAAATATGACATCTAAATTAATATATATATGATGTACATCTTGTCCATTCAGACGTAAGCGCGTCAGATGGTTAAGGCACCGGTTAACTCTAAACCCTAACCTTAATGTACATGTCTTTTAGGACGTTTAACAATGTATTAGCTCTCGCCTTCGTGCAACAAAGAGAACGTGGCCAGGCGAGAATTGGACCAAGTTATTTTTGTTGTACCTTCATTACCCCAAGCCGCAGTCTCCTGTTTATTCTCTCTTTACTTCTTTAAGATTATCACGCCCCGTGCACCCCCATTAGAGTAAGGTGTTTCCTCCACAGTTTATTTTGCACGGGTTGCTCGGAAACCCTTCAGCTTACCTGTCGTATCATCATCGTTGAAAAAAGAAATGCCTGAGACTCGATCCTCACCAATCCTCAGTGTACTTTTGCAGTGAGCCAAGTATAGGGGGGGGGGCCGAGAGGGGAGTTACGTCCCTTTGTATTTTAGCAGACGATATTCCTCCAAATGAGCAAACGGCTCATTCTTGCAGTTGCGTGGGTCACTCTCACTGGAGTCGATCAGATCGTGATGGTGTACGCCGGATGCTTACCAGCTGGACAACTTCCAGGTGTGCGAGACAAACCCGATCGAGGGCCTTGTCCGATGTGAAAGAATTAAGTGAGTTGTGCTTTTAATGCTAGCCAGTAACTTCGATGTGACATACCTGTGGACTTGTGCAATGTGGAGTTCGACAGTGTATTCGTGGTTACGATCTGGAAGGAGATACCCCTAACGATCGCACGTCATCAAAGTCTAGACCGAAATCAAGAGGCCATAGTGGGAATCAGTGGTGCCGATCGATTACTCTGTTGAAGGACACTTTTGAAGGACCGACGATGACATCTCTGTGACGTCATCTCTGTGACGGTTCGAATCCTGGTGTGGCCAAGGAGTTAAACATTGTGCAAACTCCATTCGGCCATTTCCCCGCACATTAAACTGCCTGTCCGCACTGACCATCTTACTGCAGCCATCAGTCTGGTGGTTCTTACAGTGCATAGTTAAGTAATAGGACCCCCATCCCCCATAGTGCGAAATCACCGCAAGGTGGAAGCACTGTCCCTCTAAATAACCACCACCACCACCCTTAGTCATTTTCCTGCTGTCCAGCCCGCGCGCCACATCTACTGAAGCTAAGTCTTTTTCTTCTGGTTTGGTTGTTGTCGTTTTTTCGTCGTTTTTGTGTCGTCCTGATGAAGGGGTAGTGCCCCGAAACATGTAGATTGTCTTCGTCTTTGTCATGTCTTAGCTTGGTCCAGTTCCCTTGTTTTAAATTTAAGAAAGGTTATTTTTCCTCCAAGCGGCAGTCACCTGTTTTTCTTGTATATTTCAGTGTTACTGAGTTACTCTTTCGGCGCGATAGTAGGCGGATCAAACCGAAGGATCTTTTCTGTCATTTGTAGTTTATGTTGTTATTAGCACATATAGTGTCTTGTTCCGTCCACGTATTATGTACCTTCTCTTCAAGTTGGGGTGTCGTAGAATTAAGCGTAAGTTTAAGGTGATGACAAATACCTAATTTACTGGTTCTTTATCAAAGATTGGCACACACACATGCACTTACGCACGCACGCGCGCGCGCATACTAATATAGAGCAAACAATTTGTGTACAGCGTGTAGATGCCCTGAACAAAGTGGACTTCTGCCTTCAGTGGAAATCAATACCAATAAATTCTATCAACTTGCTCCTTATCAGCAGCTAGCTTCGGTCGGGACGGGAGCAGTACGTTTAGCATAACTATTTTTGATATTTTTCACAGCAGACAGAAGAAATATATCAGTTAAAACTGATACGTATTTAATACACAAGGGTCTCTGGATCAGATACAAAAAGACAGGCAGCAAAAAAGAAGGCAGTGGTTGGTGTAAGAAAATTCGTAGAAAATGCTGCGCGGACTCCAAAGGAGGCCTTCAGTGAAAGAAGAGGAAGCTATTTTTAAAACGTCCATTGTAAAAAGATGGACGTAATAAATTTTCAAGTTACTGACATGTTCAGTTCTCCTCGTACAGCAACTTTCGTCACTTTTTTCACATTTTTAAATTTCCAATACGTAATAGCTGCCGTCACTTTTCTTGATGGTTTTTCTGCCTGGTCTGGAAACGTCTCTCAGTTCAATGGCAGGCTCGGAATTCTTTGCTTCATCAGTTTTTGGTTTTGAATCTTCCGCACTCTTATCCTGTCGTTGTTTTGCCACTCGTGGACGCGGGGCGGGTTTTGGGGGCTCTTTGGTCCCGGGCTTAGGATTGTCCGTCATGTTTTCGACCGCAGGTCGAGCCTCAGTTCTGTACCCGCTTGGCCCCGCCACGGCATCGAGGCTGGCGTTGTCAGGGGGTCGCGCGATCGCCTCGAAGAACAGGTCTGCGCGATAGCGGCGGCATTGTGGGAAGGTGATCGAGGTGGCGAGGGAGAGGTTGTCGGTTGGGGCAGGGTGCTGCAGGTTTTTGGCCAGGGCCTGCAGTTCAGAGTCCACCTCTTTGAAGGACGGGCGGTCTAGAGGCCTTTCCTGCCAGCACCTGTCCATCAGGCCATACCTGAAACGAACGATCAAAAACAATCACACAGGCCACAGCGGGTTTCGATTATGATTCGGAGAGAAAGCGAGTCTATGTCTTAGGGCCTTTCTGAAAGCCCGTTTTCAGCTGGACAAATGTGCCTCCTTTGCCCAACATGGTTATTAAAACACAGTCACATTCTGCGAATTGGGCTGCTTTTGAACATGCGTTTCAAATTTTTTTGCAGAAATAACTGGGCCAGAAAAAGTGTTATGGTTATTCCATAACCACATAAAGTAGGGTAGGCAAGTCGCCATATTTTGTTTAGTGCTTATGGAAAGAAAGGAAAACTGCCCACTTAGGCCAGTAAAATTACCTCCCTTGTAGACCCCACAATAGTTCGGATGTGAATGGACTGCAGGCAATTTTTGAAAAGGCGACCAAAAAAAGTTTAAAGTCGGACAGGTCGGGTAACCGTGATCACAACACATTTTTTTTTTTGGGGGGGGGGG
>SMGT01003590.1:83974-121275 GCA_004794575.1 Lanistes nyassanus | reverse complement strand
ATGGTTCCTTAAAAAAATTTGCCTGCAATATCCTGTATTATTTATTCGAGTGTTTGGTAGATGATTTTCCAGATGAAAGGAAGTTAATTAAAGAAATATCTTACAGACTGTCCGGACAGAGGTAAGGTTGCTCCAGGCGACGTCCAGCCATGAGATATCTGAGGATATCCCAGCCCTCCACACCGGGGTACGGCGTGATGCCTCGTGTTGTCAGCTCCCACAGTACGACGCCCATTGACCACTGCACATTCCACAAGTACGTTCTGGTGACAAACCCTGTCGTTTTTTCCCTGCCTCCATCACTTTCATTCTCTTCATTCCTTCCACGCCCCGCCTTCCCATCCTCTCCCCACCTACACCACCACACTCTCTGCGTTATTCTGTCCCTCACTAACTTCTTGCATCAGACTTTTTGTCTGTCTGTCTGTCTTTTGGTCTGTCCCTTCCCTGCCCTTTCTTTGCCCTTCTGTCTAGACTATCATCTATTCTTCATTCGCACACAGCTGCAGCCCTTCAATCTCACCACGTCAGATTTAGATGTGTATGTTCCCTTTTCTATGGATTCGATCGCCATCCATCGTATAGGCAATTTCTTCTTATTGTCGCTGTGGTAGTAACCTTTCTCGTAAATATCTCGGCACAGGCCAAAGTCAGCTACCTTCACTCGCAGCTCGTTGTCCAGCCTGAGGAACCAGACATGGTCGTATATAATTCTTACGTATTCACATGCATATAAAACATGATCAAAATACGAAACTTGTGTCACACCCACACCCATATATATATATATAGAATGAATGGAAGCCTACATGCAGTTCCTGGCAGCCAGGTCTCTGTGAACAAACTTTAACCCCGACAGGTAGTCCATGCCACTAGCGACGTCGGACGCGAACTGTATGACGTCACCGACTGTCAGCCCCTGCCACAAAAAAAAGAGGGTAAGAGAAGATTAATAAAACTGTAAGTTGTGTCAAAAGTTCTATCTTCCACGAGCGGGAAGGAATTGTTTGTCGCGATTACTGGATAAGCATCGTCTTTCAACCAACCAACCAACCAACCAACCAACCAAC
The DNA here is from genome assembly GCA_004794575.1 of Lanistes nyassanus. Taxonomy (NCBI): domain Eukaryota; kingdom Metazoa; phylum Mollusca; class Gastropoda; order Architaenioglossa; family Ampullariidae; genus Lanistes; species Lanistes nyassanus. Next base: position 120,205 of record SMGT01003590.1, on the reverse strand, counting down.
CAACCCATATTTTTATGTACCAAAGCACAAAAATTGTAAACAAAATAAAAGATTATAATAAGCCCATATAGACATAGATTCTGTAAGTAAATTATACTTAACAACAATACTAATAAGACTAAAATGTAAAACAAATATCTTGCCAGGAAAATCAATAATCTTCTTGTATCCATACCCCTCACCCGCGTAAAAAAGAAAACTCCGAGATCTCAAGAAAGCATCCCTTGGAAAAAGTCGTCGCTTTTTTGTGGTCTAAGGGAAGTAACTCTAAAAATGTTCTAGTATTTGAAAACACCAGTTACATCCCTTGCCCACAAACCACTTTCGGTTTCAAAAATATTTTAGTGACCGCAACACCCTTTCCAACGCGCCGGCCTCCATAGCGAAGATCTGCCGACGTACAGACTCCACTGCGTAGGTTAAATTGTTCTGTTATTCATTTAGTTCGAAATAATTCCAGGAAAAACAAAGACAAAACACTTCTCCCCATCCCCAATAATAACGACAATAAAGAGAGCGCGGCAGTCGCGAGGTGGTTACCGTCTGTTCGTTCTTGACGTAGGTCAAGAGGTCACCACGCTCCATAAACGGCAGCACGACAAGCGGGAGGCCCCGGTCGCCCTCGGCCAGTCCTAGCAGCCCCAGCACGTGGTCGTGGTTGAAGTTCTTCATCAGCAGCGCCTCGTCGATGAAACTCTGCAGGTCGATGGCATGGGTCACAGGGTCAAGGAGAGTCTTCACCGCCACGCGGCGGAGTTCCTCGCCCTCCTTGCTGCGAAGCGAGCCCTCCAGCACGCAGCCGAAGTTGCCTGGTCGCGCGACGCGAATGACAGGTATAATGGCTGTCGCCCACAAAGCGTCCGAGGTCAAAATCATCAGCCGACGCTACAAAAGCGCCCGGAGACTTCCGGTCTCAAAACACTACGAGCGCCGGTGCTTTTGTCGCGTTGCTTGACGATCTCGACTTTTGATGCTAGTTGATTGTCAGAACATAAGATCGTGTTAACCGACTTTCCAGGATCAGGATGTACAAATCGCGACTAGACCTTTTTATCCCGGTATAGTGACTTTGTTGGGACCAGTCAGAGTGGAGTTATTTATTTTTCTAAAAGTACGGTGTCCTCGCTGACAGAATCTTCGAACGCCCTTGGCTGTTGTTTTGAAATTTGTTTTTTGAGCCAAGGATCCATACGGCCGTAAACGTTTGAATCATTTAGCATTCAGCTTTAGCTCGACTGTTCACATGCTGGACCAAAACGTAGAGATCGACATAGGTGGGTGGGGACACGTTAGCTGTGCCTGCTCTCAAAGCGTGGGACAGGTGTGCAATTTGCAAGAAAAATAATAAAATCAAAACACACTTTGTAGCAGGTCATCTTTAGCAGGACTTTCTATGACGCCATGGAGTTAATCTTTCGTCTGGCATTTTCTTTCTTTTGAACTTTTATTTTATATTTTTAATCTTTTAGGGATTTTTAAGAACCCACAGGGCCCTACACACATCCCACAAGTCGCATTTAAAACGAGACAATGTATTATTTCTCCCTCTTTAGCAGACAGACAAAATATACAAATGCGTTTGTCGAAAATTCACCCCCCCCCCACCAAAAAAAACCCCTTGTAGTAGTCGTTAAGAGATATTCTCTAAACATCAGGAACTATATCACACTGCCTCCCAATATAAAAATAGTAACTACAAGCTAAACTTACAGGCACTGTAAACTTTATGAGCTTTTTCCTCGCCCGGAGAAAGCGTTTTCACAAATGATCAAATCAGCAACATCCAGACAAATGCGGTTTTGTGACGTACGATACTGCAAAGCGCTTTCATTCAATTCCTCTTTTTAAAAACAATTAACTTTCCCTTAGCTTTTCAATCCAAAATCTGCTAGCAAAACAGAACAGAAATCCTGAGCTCGGCTTACCATGCCCGATGACACTGCCCAAGGTAAGATTTTTGCGCTGGATCAGCAGTTTCGAAGCGTAGATGTTCTTCTCCTTTTTCTTGTCCTGCTGTGGGTTCAGAAGATGGACAAGCGACATATACGTGTTTTCAGCACTTCCTGTCCAGAATACAGAGAGGGTCGAAGAGCGTGATTTTTTTATTATTAAACGTAAAAACAGTTGCTTTCTTTTTTATTGTTCTAAAAGTGTTCTGCTCTTCAGTGTAGGATCACATAATATCAGTCCAGCAGTGTATATATTTGTGAAAAGAACTCAATAATCCCAGTAATCGAGCTGATGACTGCCTGTATGCTATCCACTTACAGGCTGCTCGATCGAAAGGGCATCTCGGCCCACTAGCAACACAATCTGCTTAAACCAGTATATTATATTATTTTTCAAGTACTCACTGCTATATCAGCACAGGTTGATGCTGAAAACATTTCCTGCACAAACGGAGATTAGCAAAGCCAGAAGTAGAGAGGTCTACACGCAATGCATCGCGGGCTGAACACGTCTGGGTCGTATGACATCATTGATACCATAGACTGTCATCTTGGTCTCAAGTATAATTCAATTTTGATGCTTAATCTAATACATTTCGTTTAATTTTTAAACTTTTTTTATTTGTCCTAGTAATAATTCAGCTTCACAATAGTCTATTTTTTAAAATTACCTCCCTTATCATGACGTACAGCATACGTATTACCTTAAACATAGTGAATACTCGTAAATACATTTGCCTCATAACTGTAATTCAGTTCGTCATTGTGATGGATCTTGGTTTATAGAATCAAAAGGTTTCTGTATAAATAAGCCATAAGTTTTGGGTGGGTTTTTCGCCATTTTCAAAGGTTTAAGGTAATGAGCAGAGCTGTAACACACCCTCCAAAACGATAAAATAGCTGCTGCATGGTGTATATAACAGTTTGTAACCTAGAGTTATGTACTACCTCGGTAGTATATATGCAAAAATTGGAACGATACAGAGAAGATTAGCATGGCCCCTGACGCAAGGATGACACGCACAATCGTGAAGCGTTCCAAATTTTTTTATCTTGTAGTCTTTATATATGGAGATTATTACTGTTATGATTTGGCCACTTGCGTCTGTATTGATTTACTTTATGGTAATCCATTATTTTACTTTTATGGTAGTCCATACATGTAAGTTTACATTTATGTTTATAGTCTTGTGACTAAAAAAAAATTAAAATAAACTACATGTGACGAACGTGCCGCAGTATAAGCGAGCCACCCGGGCTAATCTGATGAGCTGAATACATGTATTGACGATAAAGTTTGCTGTCAAGCTCATTATCTGGGAAAGGCTACACGTTGCGCACGTGAGAAATATGTCTTTCGCTTACCTCATTATTATGTACATTTTTTTTTACAAATCTAGAGCAATTTAGTCATGATAAACAGTGAATATGCGTATGCATGTGTGAATGCATGTGGATGCAGTGAATGGGAAAGAGACAAGAGGGGCAGCCGGTGGCCTCACCTCCGGCGTAGAAGCAGCGGACAAGGGCAGCGAGGGTTCACCCCTCCCCACCCCCCGCCTGTTTCCAGTGCAGCGTAAGCCGGAGAGCAGAGCAAGCCAGCGGGCGACGGGAGGAAAAAATCGTTGCCTGGAGGAGCCATGCAAGGGGAGCACACAGCGCCCACCCGGGACAAGACGAGACTGGGACAAGCGGACTCCGCAGAAAGGAAGGGCAGGAGGTGGGGAAACGTGGACGAAGCCAGCCCCGTCCCAGACCCGGAGAACGCGTCCACTGGCCAGGTTTCCAGTGCCGGAATGGGGTAAACAGACTGGGAGGGGCAAGTGGAACCCAGCGGAAGGAGGGCCACAAGCGGCTGGAACCAGACACACCACAATGACCCCAGGAGAGAGAGAGAGAGTAGCAGAAGCCGCCCGGCCTGGAGAAAGGGCAAGGCAATGCGGAAGAGCTCCAGAGTGAGGCGGACAGGAACAGGCTGTGGGCAGGAGGATGGAGCCAAAAGCCGTCCGCCGGAGGCAACAACGCAACGGAGTGAGCACCAACAGGGGCAGCGGACGATACTGCCGTGGTGTTAGAGGAGCAAAACTGCATGCGCGCGCAGGGCATGGGATGACGGAAGAGCTCCTGAGAGAGACGAACAGCAAGCGACTGGAGGTTGAAGTGCTGGAGCGGGCTGGAGGGCACACGGGGCAGAAAGTGAGCGCCGGAACCCGAGAGGATGGTATCCACTTGGGGTGTAGGGTGCGGGAAGGGAACATCCAGTGTCAGCCAGGCTACCAGCAGTAGCCATGGAGAGGAATTCGAGACTTCGGTGGGTGGCAGAAATCGCCAGGGGGCCATGGCGGAAGACGTGCCACGCCTCACGGAGTGCCGACCTCACCACCAGGACACTTGCCGTGAACACGGGCGAAGAGCCGGCAGGGAGGAACAGCAGGAGGGCGCGCCTCTACAACTTCCGGTCGGCAACGCCGGTGACCAGTGAGGGGCGCCTCCAGCAGGAGGGCCACGTGCGTCACCCGGGAGCGGAAGTGAGAGGACGATCGCAACCCCGACCGGAACGCACTGTCCGAGGAGCCAGGCTCGTGGGCACAGGCGGAACCGGAAAGGGGTAGTCGGAGGGAGCAACACCAGGAAGTGAGGAGAACTTCGGTGGTATCCCGCCCTCCCACTCGACAGGCACCACCACCAGGGCGGTCGGCAACGACAGAACAACGCCGTCTAACTGAAAAACAGTAGAAGTACAGGCAGAAACAAGGAAAACGGAAAACCTCGCGTTCCTTAAGATCCTGAAAAAGTGCAGTGGAGAGACAAAAATTACGCTGAAAACACAGGGCAGAGGTCATCCACACACGTCTGGCCTGCGCAACAGCACTTGAGAAAGTCAGTCTGTATTGGTCAGTGAGCTGAGCGTACGGGTGACGCGCGGTGTGCGCATGCGCGGAGGGGCCTTACCAGGGTTGCATTTTTGTTTGGAAGGTGCAGTTAGGGATCGCTAATTAAGATATTAGCACTTTGGGTCATGGTACATTACTGTGACAAAAAAATTAAGATTAAACAAAAAGACTTGAAATGCAAAACTCATATTTGAGCTGTTTCTCCAGCGATGGAGTTTCTCGCTCATATGTTGATCGAGCACGTGATTAGCATGAATTGAAGCATTTCTAGAAAATGGACGTTGAAAATATGGTAATCATATGTTCTTAATTATGGCGACTGGAAAACGATCACGTGAATGTATAGAAATATCTAGAAATATATTTGTGTTTACATTGTATATTTGTATGCAACCGGACCACACTAAGACTGCTTTCGCAACACGGACTTTAGTCCCGCTCAGTACGTTATACTGACACCGGGCCACCCAGTCACGTTATACTGACACCGGGCCACCCAGTCACGTTATACTGACACCGGGGTACCCAGTCCGAAGCGGAAGTGGGGAAGTATGTGCACGGTCGCTGGGGCAGCGTTTGGCGCCTGCCTCTCTAACGCGAGGTAACAGCAGCTAAAACGCAGTACAGTAGAACATCGCATTCTCTGACACGATTTTATGCTCGTTACAGTTTTCGGAAGACGGAGACAAGAAAGAAAGAGAGAGCGAGAGAAAGGAGAAAGAGGGAAGGTGGGAATAAGAAAGAAGAGAGAGAGAGAAGGTGGGAATAAGAAAGAAGAGAGAGAGAGAAGGTGGGAATAAGAAAGAAGAGAGAGAGAAGGTGGGAATAAAAAAGAAAAGAGAGAAGGTGGGAATAAGAAAGAAGAGATAGAGAGAAGGTGGGAATAAGAAAGAAGAGATAGAGAGAAGGTGGGAATAAGAAAGAAGATATAGAGAGAAGGTTGGAATAAGAAAGAGAGAGGGAGAGTTGTAACAACAGCGCTTTTCCACAGTGCCCCCCCCCCCCACCGTTCCGCAACAGCGGCTGGCACTCCTCACCTGGCGAGGAGGACGTTAAGCTGTGCTGTGCGCGGTACCTTTCCCTGAACTTCCTCTTCTGGTACTTGACGTACAGCACACAGCACACAATCACAATAACCAGCACCAGAAAGCCGCCCGCAGCTCCCCCCACCGCTTGCAGCAGCAAAGCCAGATGCATGTCGGTCCGTCTCTGCGTCTGCGTCAGGTTGACACACCCAACATAGAACACGCGGTAGTCCGTCTCCACCTGCCAAACAAGGGAAACGGAATGTATTCCTACTGCTCACACTGTCTACAGACGAACTTTCTCAACCGCTGGTCTTTTCTCTCTTGAAAAACATTATTTCCTGAAAAAAAGGAACAAGATACAGGCGTGTGACGGATATCTGCTGTCAGAACTACCTAGAAGCAGATAAAATCAAAGCCTTTTTTATTATGCACATGTAAGAAATTTCACGACGGAGCAGGTTTTTAAACGAAAGAATGTGTAGGTTATTGGAGGCGGTCGTTTCATTTCGACGGGCTTACCTACCTGAACTGGATAGGTATTAGCAGAGAAATTTCTTTTTTCACAAATGTCGTCTCCACAGGCGAGTCTGGATGGGTTTCTGTCATGACATGGAATCCCGTTAATCAGCGTGGACGCTATAGCCGGGAGATCGCAGGTCAGTACAGATGACTGTAAATCCAGTTCCGTTCTGCACGGCCGACCTCCGACCAGAACACGAAGAGTAGTATTCAATGGCCAGTTGCGGCCCTGGATTTACAAACCAAATTCGTTTTCACCCTCGCAGCACATAAAGATGTAAATTAGACTGTAAATAATTCTCTATCATTCTATAAACCCCCGAGAAATGAAAAACTATTTAAAGAAACCGCATGATTACCTTTAGCCTGAGCTGCGTCACCTGTTCGCCCATTGGTTGGCAATCATGCTGGACATGATCATCGAGGTCAATTTGCGTGAAGTTAGGGTCAGGTAGCACGGTCATGGTTAAAGGAATGGAGACCTTGAGGAAAATGCGTGTTAGCCACTGGTCCACGCGTCCTTCTTTGAAGCTGAACCCCACCTGAAGACTTTCATTCGTCCAGGCTGATGGTGAAAGTTCAGGCAGACAGCAGAGTAAGCACGTCCCATTGGAAGCACCTGGACACGGTTTGCAAGCCTTTTGCGATACCTGCTGCAAAAGTAGAGCTTTCTGTTTGATTGCAGACACAAAACGATGGTGGTCGGAGACATCTGCATTCATCGTTTTAAAAACACATAGAAGTTAAAATTTAAAATATCTTACACATTCAAAGAAATCATCTTACTATTTGAAAGTCACGTCTGCAACTAGAAGTTGTTCGAACAGTACGAACCTCAGCCTCCAGTTTTTCTGTCTGGTTTGTAGGTGAGAGGAAGGCGAGATGAGGGAATCCCGTTATGTTTAGCTCCCTGCCTTCCATCTTCAGCTGCGTCCTGCCGCTTAAATAAATAAATTAAATTAATAAATAAATAGTGGACGCATTGAGGGCAAAGATTGACATGGGACAAAAAAACTTCACTTTCAGTTGGGTTCCACCAGGCTAATAATAACTAGAATGCGGTCACCCACTGGCCGAAAGGGGTTGGAATAGGACAAACAGGAAACAATGGGACCACAGAAAGTCTTTATTTAAAAGGTGAATTAAAAAGATGTGTCACGGTGCAACAAAGGACTTCATACAGATATTTAAAATGCGAGTACAGCACATTTGACAGGCAGGCAGTTACAAAGCATGAAAGAGTTCATTAGCACAAACAAGTGCTGAGATATTGGAATTAGATCTCACACCTTTGAAAGGTGAAAAGGGGGTGAATCCGCGTCACTTCCGGCTCAGGGTAACGACAGAAGACCGCCCCAGGCAGGTCAAGGCGAGCGTCATCTATCGAGACTTCTATTTTACTATAGCAATGCACCATGCTGTGGTTTTCAACGTCCAGGGAAGTAGCGTTCAGCCTGCATAAAATTGAAGTGCTGCAAAAAAAAAAAAGAAAAAGAAATTCAGACTGAAAATGCTGAATGGAAATGATCGCGTCTTCACTTGGCGAGATTCTAAAATACAAATTCGAAAGGTGGCAAACCACTAGAGGTTCATATTTATCATCGTAAAGAGGGGATTGCTTTGGGTTAAAGAAATCGCAGAATTAATAGGAGCGATGCAGTAAGGTAAAATAGAATGGTTTTAGTTGTTGCAAGGGATTGAAAATACATGTTATTTTCTTACACATCAGTTTACACATACGAAAGAAACAGCGAAATATTTTTCCCAAATAAAAACCTTTTCATTGCAGACTTTTGTTGGGGCTGGCTAATAAATAAGACCTGATGATATTTAAACCATAAAAGAAAACAGAAAAAAACCCAGGCTAGAAACATTCCATTTGCCTCCCACAAAAAGTCGTGGGGAAAAAAGCGTGACTACCAAATCAGAAAATGAAATGTGTAAAACAAACAAACAAAGAAACAAAACATCCGCTCTAGTTACCTGTTTCTTTCCAGCACACCACAGAACAGGTGGTCTCCATTCACAGCCGTTTTGTCCGGCGACAAAATGACCGCAACGTTAGAGCCCGTGTCAAGATTTTCACCATTAAGTCTCATAAGTCCACTTTCAGACATTATCATTCTCTGCGGCTCATAGCCCCCAGCTTTAGGTGTCTAAATTTCAGCAAAACATAAAAACGATACATTTATGTAGTTATCAAATATAGATTTGTTGGATGACCTGAAAATAAAATCTTTTGCTATGAAATCACTGCATTTGCAAAATTGTAGGGCTTATGCAGATGACGTATGGTAAGGAGAATTCCGTGTCCGCAACTGAGTAAAAAGACAATGTTTACGATCACAGTTGAGATATCAGAGATTTCACTTACTGTGTACCTGTAGCCACTGGCTGAAAGAATAATTAAAGTTGCTGATGCAATGGTGACTGTTACGTTGCAGTCAGTCTGTGAATTTCCTTGGCTGGGAGGAACCGTGCAGTTCAACAAACCCCTGGTGCTGCAGCAAAAACGCATACAGTGGTGGTTCTAACAGTGTTAACCAAACGAACATTAACATTGGAGGATGATGTGAGGAAGAGGAAGGGGGACAACCCCAAAGTGTCCGGATGCACATTCCAGAGAAATTTCGTGAGCCGAACATAAGATCCAAGACTAAGGCCCTCTCTGCTGGCCTTAGTCGTGCGTTAACACTACACTACAGGCCGCCCCACGACATCACCGCCACCCCGACGACGAGAAAGACGACACCATCAAATAAAAAAGATGATGATTTGATGCTGACGATGGCGATGACAGATGTTCGTGACGACAACGACGACGGTGCTGCTGCTAATGATGTCGATGACAGATGTTCGTGACGACGACGACGCTGCTGCTGCCGATGATGATTGATGATTGATAATGATTATTGATGATTATGACGATGACGATGACGATGACGATGAATCACTCACCCTCTTTGTATATATATGATTGTGTGACACTTCTGACCACAGACGTCAACCGTAACGTTGTCATTCAAAGACTCTGTAAACTCCAGGAACAGCTGTGTACCTCCCTTGGTAGGACCTGAGGTGGGTCGGAACTAGTTGGAAGTTAAACAAAACCTGAATTAAATCAGTGCGAAATAACAAATGTATTATACAAAAAGATGCTACTTTCAGCTGTGTGTAGGTCCATCGAGAGCAGTTCTATCTGAAATGCAAAAACGTCAATAAACCGATAATAATAATAATAATAATAATAATAATAATAATAATATGTTAACATGCAAACAAAAGTAGCAGTGAGTTTACTTATGAAAACGAACCAAAATCAGTCGATTACAAAGATTTGTGTATAATAGTTTGTTAAGCAGAAATTCAGTCGCGCCTACTGCAAAAAATTAAATTAATCTCTTTCGCTCTCTTTTTCTCTCCCCTTCTCTCTCTCTTCTTTCTTTCTCCTTCATCTTTTAGATTGCGCTGTTTAACACGTTACGAAAATATGTGTTGAAAGAGGAAGGCTTGCTTGGTTTTTGTCTCGTATTTCATTATCCATAAAATTTAAACTGCTAACATTTTTTATTACAGGAGGACAGCTCTCTGGCGAACAGTTTGTATTCTTCAGCTGACATTTCTGACTTGTGCACCAACCACAGCCGTTTACCAGTCGACACACCTCGCACGTCGAAATCTCGAGACAGTAATCCAGAGGCATTTTGACCACCTGATGACAACACCAAACACAGGCAAAGCCAGTGAAGACATGCATGTATTCTAGTCAAGTGAATACAAGGGAGACATTGCATGCTGACTCGTGAGCTAGCGCTTTGTTCCCGAGTGTATTTTCTCATGACTTTTGTGTGTCAAGTTCGACATTGTAGCGTGGCAGTTGAAAAAAAAACGGCCAGTGAAACTCCCGTAAGTCTATTTTATAAGTTCCTACACTCTAAATATTTTTAAACACTAATTACACGTAAGAAGTGTAAGAGCAGGCGTAAAACGTGTGCTGCGTGTAAATAGTATTTAAGATGTGTCTTACATGTGTTTAAGTGTTCTTAGCATGCCACTGCTTGACTTAACACTTGCTGCTGGCACACCTTTGGAACATCATCGCAACAGCCTTTACTGATTTTCCGGCCATTTCAACCCTTTCGGGAACACAGACCAGAAAACTTTTACACTAGTTTAGCGCCAACACATCTAAAGCATTCTATATCAATGTAAAATGCGTTCTGTTACGTTAATAAAATAAGAGTTCTAACTTGAACACTTCTTGTTTACAGTATATATTTAGGTTATTGCTAAAATTCTTGCATAGCGTATAGACGTAAGGTCTGCTAACAGCACATCTGACATTTAGATTGCTGCTGTGATATGTCTCATACACTCTAGACACTGTGAAGCTGGGCACGAACTAGCAATTAGTGCAATGCGCACACTTTATGTCCATGCAGAATTCTCAGATCTGATCTTACTTCCTTACCTTGGTACCTGTCAGCGAGTAGTAAAATTCGCTTGTTACAGCAACGTCGTGGTTAAACTGTGGCGCCCCATCTCCAACTGGTAAATCCAACTGCATCGTAGTTCGGACGTAAGAGATCTTCCACTGAGCACACTGGAACTAGGAATGGAACAGAAATAGCATAGGATGCTTTGCGGACATTCTGAACGGCAAAACATTAATGATGCATGCGAGTGTGCAAGTGAATACTTGCCAGGATGCAAATTCGCCTGTCCCAGTGAAACATGGGTGATTTGTTTTGGCAGGCTGCACAGTACTTCTTCACAAAAGTGTAGTGGTTGCCGTATCAATGGACTTGAAAGTGAACCCCACCCCTTCCCTTTGTCATCTTTTAAAATAGTTTTAGAAATCCCACCAGTGCTGAACATTCCCAGCAGAAGCATTGACCACGCATGCGCCATTCTGTGATATACGGTGTAGGAAAGGTTGTGTGTTTTATGCACGTGGATTGTTACGATAGAAGACGGAAGAATCTCAAACATGGGTAAACATTCACGTCAGCATAGGTAAAGTACTCAGATTCAAACATTCATGAACATACAGCACACAGAAACGCTCAATCACTCATCTACTCGCTCGCCTGCTCGCATGCACACGCACAGTTTATCGTGAAGGCTAAATCGCACATTAGTTGTCGTACTATGTGAACTCGCCCGGACGATAAAACCACAAAGATGATCATGGTTTCATCAAGAAGCTGCGTGCCGTTATTGTCAACGACTCCAGTGTGGGTAAAGACCGACACGACAGTTCCAGTGTCGTTACCAAGAGGAATGGACTCTCCGTCAAGCGTCACTCCTTGGGTTTGTCGTACCGTCATCTTCTCTGTTTGGTTGCATTTGTTTTCCTGGGACAAGAGGGAAAATCACGAGAGCTGTTAAGAAAAAGGTGACTCCGCAGGAACATGGCTGAATTTTACGATGCAGTGTCAGAAGCATTTTTAACAAGCAAGGAAATATTATTTAAAGATTGCGTGTACATGTAAGCGCCCATGTTCACACCTGTTTGCACAACTACGTTCATCGTTACACTCACATACGTATATACCTGCTTACTTTTGCACGAACCGCTCTTTCTCTACATCGCGCAGGCACGCGCGCGCGCATACACACACACACCAGACTGAAAATAGAGGCCGACAGACAGACAGACACGAATAAAGAACACAGAGACACAAAACACGCACGTGGGATTTAACAAAATCTCGACATTTAAAATGTAATTTAAATAACTGAAGGACAAAGAAAGACGAAAGAGGGAAAGTACGAAGGAGGAAACGAAGAAAGAAACAAACCAGCTTTAAAGTATCTGTAAAAAGATTTGTATCAAAGAACTACATGTGCTCGTGGTGTGAAAACAGGTAACACACAATGCACGCATCGGACAGGAAATTTACGATTGCATAATCACCTGTGTGGGACTTGTTGCACAAGTGGAAGCTGCTCCATTAATCCAATCAGGGGAGCTAAGCATTCCCAAACTGCACAAGTCTATCGAAGCGCCGACATGATTCCGGACTTCAGATAACTGCACTACAGCTATAGTGTAGCCTTTGCTGACATCAGCATATCTTGACGTGACGTTTGAAGCAAGTCCAAAGATGATGACAACGACAGGAGTTTCATTACCACTTCCGGTGCCAACCTTACCTAACGCTGCTGCTACCACCCTGCTGATGTCTACAATATCGCGGTTGTCCTTTTTAAGACCTAGAGGACTTTCTACGTATGGGTACAGAGTCCCAGTACACACAGTTACCAAACGATTGACTAGGGCATTGCTTCTCGCTTTCGCTTCCTGCAGAGTGATAAGATAGCACATGTCGTTATGGCAAAAGGAATCGATGGCGTAATATTGAAAGTCTGTGTGGAACTTGTTCATTTGGAGTTGTCCCCCATATAGAGTGACGTAATTCATGTAAAACGTACCCCCCTTGTTCTGGATTTCTCTCAAAGACAGAAGAGGTTTAGATCGCGGGGATGGCTCACTTGCCTCAACGCTGTTAGGGGATGCAACAACTAGTCTGCTTGCGAAGGAATTTTGCCCAACAAAATGAACAATTGGTTCTTCGGATTCGTCGACAACAATGCGGGATCCCAGAAATCCGTGTTCTTGCGTGGTTCCCGCATGCAGGACGCTGATTTTCGTGATATTTTTCAGGTCAGTCAATACACATTCCCCTTTCTTACTTGTCGCGCACACAAGCAAACGACGAAAAGTGGGTTCGATCTCCAGAACTTTCACTGAATTGTTACACCTGCACGGTTTGGTGTGATCTAGGAAGACAGATTCCAGAAAAGACAGGTTGGCGTCCAGATGGTACAGGATATTTTTGCCTGCAACATATACGTCCCCAGTTTCATGGTCCACTGCAATCCGATTGACTTCTGTTCCAAGATCATAGTAAGTGGAAGGTACATCAAGAAGTTTCCCAGCTTCCTCTCCCAGAGCATTCTGGGTAATGGCCGCTAGCACAGCGACCGAGATCATTATCCTTATACACCCTCGCATAAAGTTACTAGCCATGCTTTTCACCAGAGAACATAAGTCTAATCTGTTACAGGCTGCATACAGACGCTGACAAGAGGACGGATTCTAGAATATTTAGTCAAGCGAGGCAAGTACTTACGTTGAGTCTCTAAACGGAAGTACTTTTTATACGCAGCCTTTTTGAACATGATACGTTTCCAGTCATATTCTACACAGCGTGTCGACCACACTCTGTCTAGATAGGAAGACAAGGAAGTGTGTGCGTATGATCGTCAGATTCTCACCACGTGTTCGTATTGCAGATAAAACGATTTTATTTACAGTAGAGACATTGAAGAGTGTCGCTTATGACAACAGTAGGTCCTGCGGTGCGGTCCTGCAAGGAAGGAAACGGTAAGAACTTTTTGGTTGCTCCTTTACGACTTGCAGACTTCGAAAACGAACATGAAATCCGATCAGGAAAGAAGCGGCCGTGAGCAGATTTCCATCGTAAAATATCACTCACATTTTTGAACCGGAACGTCGTGACCTGGACCTGAAAACATGGTCGACGTCTGATAAGAATTTGTCACAACACAAATTGAAAACAACACACACGGTGCATCACCTGCTTTTTTTTCAAATCTCATCTCCCGAGAAACATGGCTCACAGTTTCTGACGTCATCTAAATGGCGCTGTGAGGTAGATCAAGTCTGGTTTCAATACAAACCCGAGTCGGTGCATGAGGCGCACACAGGCAGAAGGGAAAGCGCGCGCGTGTGAGTTTGATATTCGCGACCCACGCTCTGGCCTGCTGGTGTCGTCAAGTGCCAGCGCGTACGTGTTCATCTCCAAATCCGGTAGCAGATCCGGCTCTTATGATATAGGGCATAGCTGAAAGTTCAAAACAGGGAATTAGAGAAACGAGTTTTGAAACACTTGTGGCAGTTGCCGCTCGCGCTTTTCCAACGTCTGACCGCCAAATAGTTGCATTTGCTTGCGGCTAAACGCGCTGTACATGTTTCTTCCAGCACTCGTGAGAGACCTGCAGCAGTTGGAACCCTCCTGTCCGTATCATCTGAGGCTTCGGACAGATTCAACGTTACACTCTTTTATGAGCAAATGCTTGGTGCTCAGATACAAATAAGTTTTTTTTTGCTTGTTTTCCAGATACAACGTAAAAAGTCTCGAGTATAAACATATCTTTGTGTTTTTAATGTGTGGTCATTAAATAGTTTGTTTTCACCGTTGTTTCCAGTATGCGAGCGTGGCTTGATGGATAAATGCGCCTTTGCGTTTTGAATGTCGTCGTTATGACTGCTGGTATATGTCTATTATTTTCTTCCTTTCTGTTTGGTGCAGTTGTCCTCTTCATTAATACTGTTTATAGGTTCCGGATTCTCATTTTCTGATTCTGTTCTTCTTTAAATGATACATCCCCCCAGCCCCTTCCCAACATAAGCTTTTGTTCGTCTGCATCCGTGTCCGTGGTCATTTAGGCCACAGTGGGGTAGAGGGGACAGTACTCTCGCTCAGTGCGTGTTTTACGAAACGGGTTTCTTGATCTGTTGCCTCGTGTGGCATGGGAACTCAAAAAGAGTTTTGCAAAACAGTTTACCGACAAGAAAGAGGTTGGGGTATGACTTGGGCCGTCCGACAAGGCTGTGCTGGAGAGAGGAAGACGGCGCTACCAGGCACCAGTCTGGAATGTCAGCCGCTAAAAGTAAGACGTAGAAAATAAAGGTGAGGCTCAGAAGAACTGGGGCTGCATGGAACGAGCTGCTAATAAAGCAGAAGTGCATTTTGTGCAGCCGCGCAGCAATCAACTTACAGTCCCTGAGCCCCCACCCCCCTATGCTCGTAGTCTCCCCCCCAAACCCCCCCCCCCACCACCACCAAAAGTCAGGGAGTGTCTATTTCCCCTTCACTTCCCTCTTTTATAATTCTCTTTTATAATTTAAGTGGCATTCTGTTTGGATTGTCGCGATTCCCTTCTTACAAGCCGGTAACCCTGAATGTTGTCTGCACCTTGTTTGACTTGGGATCAGAGTTCCAAGATTTCTCCTTAAATACTTGTACAGAAGGAAGAGAAATGCATATTTAGCGTCCGTGCATGTGTGTGTGTGATTGCGTTATTGTGCGGGGATGCGAGCGTTTGTTTGCGATGGTAAATGCGCCTTGAATGTGAGTGAGCAGCTCAGCAGGCGTAGATGCAGGTTTGGTCACAGGCGAACAAAGCCACGGGTTTGTGTCAGTCACTCCCAGTTCAGGCTGTCGGACGCCGTGACGCACGTACGTAACCTTGCAGCCCCCAGCTCCCGGCCTCTGCATAATTAGCCTGAGGTCAAGAGGGCACAGGAAATGAGAGAGTGGCGAGGTGCAGACCCCTGACGCAATCTCGCACGCATGCACGCGATTCAGACAGCATAGCGTTGTAGCGTGGAGACAAAAGCCGCGGATCTAGCTACCTAGAAGGTAATGGCAGCTCCGGAGGTAGAACTGCGGATTAGCGTATGGATGTTGCTGGTTCAAATCCAGAAGCGGCCAAGGATTATTTTCATACATTGCGCAAACTCCATTTGGCCATCCCCCGAACAGTAAACTATCTGCACTGGCCATCATAATGCAGCTATCAGTCGGATGGTTCTTTCAGTGAATTGCTTAGTAATAAGACCTCGCCCCCCAACTTACCTACCTAGGAGGTAGTTGGACGGAAGGAAGGAAGGAGAGCCTTTCGGGGGAGGGGGGCGAGGGGGCGAGGGTCTCCAATTCTCTGGAGGTTCGCAGATAGTCTCTCATTTCCCATCCCCGCCGACTCTCAGCTAAGACCCTATAGGAATTTCTCGCCTATCGCCAACTAACAAATCTGACGGCGTACTGAGATTTACAGATATCGGTGTAGTTGTCTCGCCTTTCCTGTCAATGAGGGAGGGCATCTAGCTGAAAGGCTGTAGACAGGTGGTAATTCCCAGCAAAAACACTGGCAGATCCGATGGCCACCTCTTAGGCTGGCGTACCCTTGTCTATCGCTCAGCCTGTAAAACAGCGAGATTTACGACTCGGATACAATTTCATACGGGGTGTGAGAAATCTTTATTGGTACAGGTTTAAGCCGTAATTGTTTTTAGGTTTGCAGAACGGTTCCATTAGAAACAAATGCTGCGATTTGATATGAAGCCAGAAAAGGAGGACCGTTCTTTCAGAAACACGCTGTCATTCCCTAGGATGATGAAAGTTTGCACTTAGAAGTATCATATGAGAACTTTCTGCTGTAGGGAGCAGTTCTGGATTCCATCAGTTTTCTTTAGCACAGCTCCGAGCCGGAAGTACACAAGGAAGCCTTTCCTTATCACTGTTGCACCAGCCTTCCACCTGACCTTCACCGTTATTCTCTTTGCTCCAAGGCTGGCTCGCATGAGCGTTCGTATTTCCTGTTCATACGTTAAAGTGAAGCTTCTGGATACGGAACTTCCATTCATGAAAGCACACAAATTCAAATATTTTATTAACATTTATGGTGTAAACACTCTACTTTTCTAGCAGGGATTTCTGATCTGTCACTACTTAGATTTATTAATAAGCAGCTTCTGCGTTTGCAAGTAAAGTTCGAAACTATCGCCAAAAAAATAAAATCTTCAGTAAAAGTCGGAAAACCCCGAGTGTGACGTCGACTACAGAACGAACCCGAGTGAAGCTAGAAGACGGTACATCGTTTTGTTGTAGAGGAGCTGAAGTAACATTAAAAGTGAAAATGTAGCACTTCATCTGTATCCATCTGTTCAATTAACTAATTAAGGTTGTTGCGCTTATGTTTCGGTACTTTAGTCTGTACTTTTGTTGGCGTTGTTTATTGTGCTTATAGTATTTCTAAACAAGTTTTACTCGTGTTTATATCCTCTGTTTTATTGTCTTGTTAATAGTTTATGGTTGTACTTATATGTTTTACATCGTTGTAATGTGTGTTTTGCAAAGGTTTTGTTTGTGTAGTGTTGTTATACTTTAGTTGTTTTGTTTATCCATATTGTGTAAAACGCAGGGTACCTTGCATACCCGGATATCGCGCTATATAAGCTTCTGCGTTATTATGAGTTCCACATTTCTCACACCGAAACAGTGATCCGATTGTTGTGACCAATTATACTCAGAGTGCAATTTTTGAAAACTTAGCGTTTTTTTGCGTGTGCATGCATAACAATCTGTACTCCGCTTACCCGTTTGGTGCAAAATCTTCCAGGAACGGAATGACGCACGAATGATATCGCCTCCTCATTTCAAGTCACCAGTTCGGAACACAGACCATGAGTAAAGGTGGTTGGGAAAATAAGAAATGGGGGGGGGGGAGTTAAAACAAGTATTTGACTTCTTTTTACGATGGATGGGGTGGGGGTGGTGGGAGATAGTGAAAGACATTAACTTTTTTCCTTTTGACTTTTACCTTAACTTTATTTCCTTTACTTTTTTTCCTTTACTGTTTTCTTACAATCTTGGCCACCATGGAACTGATTTTTGCAAACTACGAGAAAAAAGATTTCAACAAAGGGCACGCGAGAACTATATTAGTGTGTTCAGAGCATTTTAAGGAGGAGGATAACAAATTTAGGCCACATCTTACTCATGCATATTTTGAAATATTCTGCTATTTGGAACCTGATGCCGTTTGCATGCTTATTTGTTTTTAATTTATATTACCACTACCAGTACTATTTAAGTAGTTTCACACTTGCACATTTACTGAATTACCCTGCAACAATGTAAACCAAGATTGGTTCACTGATTTATGGTGAGTTGATTCCCAAACAGGAGTTGGAAATTCCTATAAATACTTCCTTTATATTCTTCCCACAGTTACAAGCGATACACTTCATGATCGATGATTTTTATTCCACCGATTCTGATCGACAGTTTAAGTCGTCATATAGATAGATCACAAGGAGTGCAAACAATAATGACAATTACTATTAAGAAAATCAGAACATTTTAACATCGAAAACGAAAAATCTATCATATCAGTGTGTCGTGTTTTCATTGCATTCTTTGTGGCGATTGGTGTCTTGAGCTAGACAGCACATGTGTTTCTTCTCACCATTCCGGGAAGCTAATGTCTCAAATATATAATATAATGAATTTAAATCTTTTCCTCCGTCTTCTCTTCTATTTCCTCATAATATGAACAACCCGATAATGAGAACTCATTGTAAAAAGCTACACTCTGGTCTAGACTAAACAACAGTGCGCCCTGCTTGCTCCTTCTGGGGATGACGTCACCTCGGCCCCTGTGCTCCCTGCTAAGTTTTCGGCAATCTCCGCCACGACGGCTATCTGAAAGCTGCACTTTAAGGCGCACGTAAAATTCACGGGCGAAAGGGCCTTACGACCACTGTTATGACCGGGTGCAGATACAAACATTCATGCAAGCGAGGCCAGGACTCCGCCATTTTAGCGTTCACCCGCGTTTTGTTCCCATAGCATCATATTTCATTCTATAAACGCTTACGTTAGAAGCATCTTCTTTCGTCACTATAAAAATAACACGTTATACTACGAGATCCATTTGTAATTGTGTCGTGAAGTTTTTATCGTTATTTTTTTCTCTCTTCTTATTCTAGATCATGTTCCCTTTCTTTTCCGTGTTTCTTTCTTGATTTGGTGTTACAGCTTGAAATGTCAGTGTTACTGCAAGTTTGTGGTTTTAATTATTAACTGTATTAGTGATTTCTCACCCAAGAAAACAGTGTATTTATTATCTATCTATGATCTTAGCCTGCTTTGGACAGTGGAATACTTAACAATCATTCCGGCAGGAAAACCAGCAGACTAGCTCCGATACACACGATGATAACACGAGTTCGCGGGATTCCGGAAGTGACGTTTTAAAGTCAATAACAAAGAATGGAGGCGGGAAGAAATACGCACTTTGATTCTGGCAGTTCCAGCGATGAAAAAAATCGAATATAAAATAGTATTTAGGCACATCGAAGTGCAGCCTTACCAATTTGTTTCATCGTCGAGTCACTGTCACCAGATATAATTGACATGATATACATTGTAGTAATAATGTGTCTTATATAGGAAATGTTGCTCAGATGTTATGGATAGATTCCACCTCATAAAGTATATGCTTGCAGCAACACACTGTGGGAAGTAATATAGTCTTTAAGAGCTGAAGTTTAAAGCTTTTTTAAAATGCCATACATAGGTATGCATGTGATGTGACTACTGAGTTCCAATCCCTGTAGCTTTAGCCTCCGGGTATATTGATCCTCGATAAAGTGAAGGCCACAAATACATTTGTACTTCGTGGGTTGCACAAAGTCTTTCCGTGTCCTCTTTACAAAATTTAACCAAAGTCTTCGGTGATGACTTTCTGCTGGTGGAAAACGATGCGTACTAACGCCGCATTTGCTTCCCGAGTGGTTGCCCCAGCCGTGTACAGCGCACATGCGACCCATGCTTACCACGACTTGACTTTACTACGTCAGCATTCCGGAAAACCCTTCAAAGCGAAATCGAGGCTCTCGCGGCGCATTTCTGCCAGCTAGGTAGACGTTTCACATTTCGGTCGCCGATGAGGCGCGTTTGTGCTCTACAGGGGCTTTAGACACCAGCTGTAACTATTGGAAACGTCTTAACTAATAGTATCATAATCGTTACAAGTATTGGTTTAGCACTGGTTAGACTCCCTTTAAGGGGCGAAGTGAAAACTGTGGTTCAAATTTTTTGTTTGGAAGAGAACGGGGGATATCTTATGATAATTTCTTTTTCTTTGATGTCACTGACTCTTTCTTTATTTCTTTTCTTTCAAATTCTACGTGCTTCAATCCACTTCTTATTTTCGTATTTATTCAACACTTTAAATGTGGATTTTCACGATTTCATAAGTCCACAAACCACCTGATTCAAGTGCACTTAAAATGTACATAAGGATGGAAATCTGCCAGGAACTTCAAGAGAAAGGGGTCGAAGGAACGCAATTTTAATGGTGTGTCGATCCATTCTACTGCGTCAACACCCATTCCTCAGACCGGATACGACAACACGCCTGTAGCTCTCCCGCTTCCGGAGATCACAAATGCCCTTCTCGGTATGGATATAACTATCTGAAGTACTTGTAAGTAGCAAGTCAAAACTGAAAGACAAAGTTCGTGAAACGCTATCACACTGGGCCAAAGTATCACTGAAGATGGGCGTGTTAATGTGAGAATAATGTTTCCTTTTCTGCTTTTGCGCAGATGATGCAGCCACATTATCATTTAGAGAAGGGAGAGTACGTGAGGGGACGACTGACGATGCACAGTTGTCTTACATATGACGTTGATCTCTCTCTGTCTCTCTCTTGCTCTCCATTCTTTATTAGCTCTCTCACTCCTCTGCTTCTCGGTGCCCGCTGTACTCTCTTTTCTAAATTAGTGCATTACATATTACGTTGATCTCTCTCTATCTCTCTCCATTCTTTATTAGCTCTCTCGCTCCTATTTCTCTGTATCCCCTGCACTCTCTTTTCAAAATTAGTGCATTACATATGACCTTGATCTCTCTCTCTCTATTCTTTATTAGCTCTCTCACTCCTCTGTTTCTCTGTACCCCTTGTACTCTCTTTTTCTCAGTCCATTGTTTATATATGCGAACGAAACACAATCGTGGTAGTGAAACTTTATCATAGACAAACGAACAAAGCGAACAAAGACATCGATTAGTTTCTGCAAAGGGCAGTAATAAGAAACTGCTCTATTTCTGAATGGGCAGGTACATTGAAAAGCAAAACTGCTGCTGACGATAAAATCCTGTCGCAAACGTTGAGGGAGTCACACATCTCATCATGATCGTGAAAAATAAATCTGTTCAGATCGTGGTGCTGGAACACATAACCAAAGTTTTGTGAGGTAGAACGTTAGAAGACACATCCTCTTATCAAAATATCATGTATTACGTTCTAAGTAGTGTTGCTCTGATATGAATTCTATAAATTTGACATAAAGATTTTGTTCGCCATTCGTTTAAAGATGGCTGATTCAGTGAGGACCATTAACTTTAGGAACGCCCTCCTGTACAAGGCAGATTTCTTTCGTATGGGGAAGCGTTTGTAAGACAACCCCAGAGGTCGGGTTCGGCAGTAATCGGGAGAAAAATATTTCCTTTAGTCTTCGTTGGTCGCTTTTCCGATGACACTGCCCCTAGTATAATCATGGACAGCGTGGAAGATTTTCCGAACATGTAGCTGGAGGAAAATGACGTTCCTGGTAACAGCTTAGAGTATAAATATCTAATAGCGTAACTGCGCTAAATGTATGGGTTCAGACAAGAGGCTTGTCTACAACAGGGAGAGTCTGAACTGTTGGAAAGACAAGTCCTCTTGTGCTGTTGCTGTGCCTGAAGTGTTGACAAGTAACTTCGTTGATGCTTTTATAGTCAGACGACGATGCACAGTGAAACCCCTCACCAAATAACAAACGTGTACATTAAACTCTTCATGGAAGCGTAGATTTAAATTTGAAAAATACTAGGATTTCATTTTAAATATAAATTTTTAGTTTCTCCTTTGGTTGTGCGCGGCTACATTTAAAAATAATTAAATGTGCAGCATGAGGACTATTTGTTGTACAGTTTTGACAGTTCTGAAGGGTCATGTATAACCGTAGAAATATTTGGTATGGCTTACCGAGATGAATCCTGATTGACCCAGAGCCCGTCAAATAACTCGGTTGCTAAGCGATGTCAAGAGAATTCACTCTATTAAAATTTGTCCAAGGAATACCTAAGGGAAGTAAGGATCCCAGGCGGCGAGGCTTATATGCTTACCTTTCAAGAGAGGTGGTTTCTGAGTAGTGTCTAGAATCAGCCACTGTGAATGCTACAGGTAATCTATAAGTACACAAAAAACACAATATGAAAATGATTTTCACCTTACGAAACAAACGTTGATCAAAACATTGCTTTTTCAAATAATCATTGCTTCTCAATCTACCTGATTTATTTCAAGAGTTGTTGAACAGTATAATTATCTATTACATCTGGGTCTTTTTATATCGATTTTTAATGTCTTCGCAGATTTAGTTTCCAAGTGTGTTTAGTAACTTAAGAAAGCCGCGCATTACTCAGCAGCAATACCATCACGCCACAGTTTACCTTGCCACAGTAGGTCACAGAAGACGTGGTGGGGTGTAAAGTGTTTCGTTGTGGTGTCTTCATCTTCTAACGGACCTGCAAGCTGTTCCCCTGGCGACTGACAGGCTGAACGAGGCGGCTGCTAACATAAACTGCCATGCTGAACTAAAATGAAAACGGGGAAATCCAAAACACTGAGACGTTGAGAGACCAAATTGTTGTTTTTATCTACTGTTAATTAAGCACGCGTCTTTCAAAGAACTTTTCAGTGACTTGCAAGGTTCTGCCGTCGGGTGCCGTGTGGAAGAGTGCGAGTGCTATAGACAGTAGCTGATGCGTCTCCCTGGAGTTCCTTTTGTCGTAGAACCTAAACAGAAAAGATCCCTTTCTGCAGCACAGCATGTACAAAGCTGTCATCTCTCTTGCTTCTTAATTGGTAAATGGTTCAATAGAGGTAAGTGCAGGCCGTACTGACCTCATTATCTCCCCCTTTCTCTTTCTTATTCTCTTTCCTTCTGTCCTCTCAGGGAGAGAGAAAAACATCTTAATTGTTCTATATGCTTAAAAATACTGTCTTCCATTCACATACTTTAATTCAATTCATTTATTACAATTTGCAAATGAAGTTTTCACGCTTCACAGGCATATTGCCTTATACTGTTAGTGCATGATGGGTTGCAAATGACAGGCGCCAAGCCCCCTCCCCCCAAATTGTTGCGTTTTCCTTTCCACATTTTTCATCATCGATAATCAAAGATTGAATTTTAATAAGCAAAATGTTTTTTAAAAGCTTACCTCCGACATAAGATGTTTGTCTTTGTAGAAAACATATGCGCAAGCCAAAACTTCGCGGGACGTAGATCAAGGGAGGTAATTTCAATCATAGCTAAAAAGTACGGATACTATTTTAAACTCTTGAAACGCAAAGGGCCGAGCTAGCACTGGTTAAAACGTAAGCAGATTCTAAATATTAAATATTTATGGGAATGTGCATTGGAAAGTGAAATTAAATGCATGTCATCTTGAAAATCACTGCCGAGGAAACATCAAATGATGTACACTGACTACCGGTGACCGTGGAAACGCACACGTTGGAAACGGAGTTTAGTGTTTCGCTGCCAATACAGCGAAAAGGTCGATGATTCCAGGTTGATGGGTCTTTCCTGTTAACGTAAATGAAGCGGTATCTTGGTCCCTTCTGTTTCAAAGACCGTTTGGGTTCTGGGTTCTAAATCAACTTACCAGCACGTCTGGTGGCCAAGCTTTTCCTCAACTGCCTGTTCCTGTACCTGACGTACAGCAAGCACACGACAATCGTGACTATGGGGAGAACTGCGCTCCCAGCGATCTTTCCGCCCTCCTGCATCCAGGTGAGAAAAGTGTTTTTGGAGTTTTCTTTCCCTGTTTGGGTAAAGTTGACGCATCCGGCGAGAAACACTCGGTACTCTGTCTCTACCTGAAAAAAAAACCAAGATCCGCGTGTGGCGGATATCTGCTGTCCGAACTACCTAGAAGCAGATAAAATCAAAGCCTTTTTTTATTAAGCACATGTAAGAAATTTCACGAGGAAGCAGATTTTTAAATAAAAGAATGTGTAGGTTATTGGAGGCGGTCGTTTCATTTCGACGGGCTTACCTACCTGAACTGGATAGGTATTATCAGAGAAATTTCTTTTTTCACAAATGTCGTCTCCACAGGGGAGTCTGGATGGGTTTCTGTCATGACATGGAATGCCGTTAATCAGCGTGGACGCTATAGCTGGGAGGTCGCAGGTCAGTACAGATGACTGTAAATCCAGTTCCGTTCTGCACGGCCGACCTCCGACCAGAACACGAAGAGTAGTACTCAATGGCCAGTTGCGGCCCTGGATTTACAAACCAAATTCGTTTTCACCCTCGCAGCACATAAAGATGTAAATTAGACTGTAAATAATTCTCTATCATTCTATAAACCCCCGAGAAATGAAAAACTATTTAAAGAAACCGCATGATTACCTTTAGCCTGAGCTGCGTCACCTGTTCGCCCATTGGTTGGCACTCATGCTGGACATGATCATCGAGGTCAATTTGCGTGAAGTTAGGGTCAGGTAGCACGGTCAGGGTTAAAGGAATGGAGACATTGAGGAAAATGCGTGTTAGCCACTGGTCCACGCGTCCTTCTTTGAAGCTGAACCCCACCTGAAGACTTTCATTCGTCCAGGCTGATGGTGAAAGTTCAGGCAGACAGCAGAGTAAGCACGTCCCATTGGAAGCACCTGGACATGGTTTGCAAGCTTTTTGCGATACCTGATGCAAAAGTAGAGCTTTCCGTTTGATTGCAAACACAAAAGGATGGTGGTCGGAGACATCTGCATTCATCGTTTTAAAAACACATAGAAGTTAAAATTTAAAATATCTTACACATTGAAAGAAATCATCCTACTATTTGAAAGTCACGTCTGCAACTAGAAGTTGTTCGAATAGTACGAACCTCCGCCTCCAGTTTTTCCGCCTGGTTTGTAGGTGAGAGGAAGGCGAGATGAGGGAATCCCGTTATGTTTAGCCCCCTGCCTTCCATCTTCAGCTGCGTGTTGCCGCTATTATAATAATAATAATAATAATAATAATAATAATAATAATAATAATAATAATAATAGAATGGGGGCACTCACTGGCTGAAAACAAGCTGAAGTGGAACAAATGGTAAAAATGTAACCTAGGTTAGGCTTCCTTTAAGATATGAACCAAAAGATCGGCAATGCTGCAACAAGTGACTTCGTACAGATATTTAAATGTGGGCACAGCAAATTTGATTGGATTGGGCAGGTAATTACTCAGCACGAAAGACTGGATTGGCACAAACAAGTGTTGTGATATTGGAAGTAGATCTCACACCTTTGAAATGTAAAGAGGGGGTGAATCCGCGTCACTTCCGGCTCAGGGTAACGACAGAAGAACGCCCCAGGCAGGTCAAGGCGAGCGTCATCTATCGACACCTCTATTTTATTATAGCAATGCACCATGCTGTGGTTTTCAACGTCCAGGGAAGTGGCGTTCAGCCTGCATAAAATTGAAGTGCTGCAAAAGAAAAGAAATTCCGACTGAAAATGCTGAATGGAAATGATCGCGTCTTCACTTCGCGAGATTCTAAAATACAAATTCAAAAGGTGGCAAACCACTAGAGGTTCATATTTATCATCGTAAAGAGGGGAATGCTTTGGGTTAAAGAAATCGCAGAATTAATAGGAGTGATGCAGTAAGGTAAAATCGAATGGTTTTAGTTGTTGCAAGTGATTGAAAATACATGTTATTTTCTTACACATCAGTTTACACTTATAAGAAAGAAACAGCTAAATTTTTTCCAAGATAAAAACCTTTTCATTGCAGACTTATGTTGAGGCTGCCTAATAAATAAGAACTGATGATATTTAAAAGAAAATAGGAAAAAAATAGGCGAGAGACATTTCATTTGCCTTCCACAAAAAGTCGTCTGACAAAAAGCTTGACTACCAAATCAGAAAATGAAATGTTTAAAACAAACAAACACAAAAAATCCGCTCTAGTTACCTGTTTCTTTCCAGCACACCACAGAACAGGTGGTCTCCATTCACAGCCGTTTTGTTGGGCGACAAAATGACCGCAACGTTAGAGCCCGTGTCAAGATTTTGACCAATAAGTCTCATAAGTCCACTTTCAGACATTATCATTCTCTGCGGCTCATAGCCCCCAGCTTTAGGTGTCTAAATTTCAGCAAAACATAAAAACAATACATTTATGTAGTTATCAAATATAGATTTGTTGGGTGACCTGATAACGACCAAGATTAAGTCGTCTACTTGAAAATAAAATCTTCATTTGCAAAATTTTAGGGTTTATGCAGATGACGTATGGTAAGGAGAATTCCGTGCCCCCAACTGAAGGAAAAGACAATGTTTACGATCACAGTTGAGATGTCAGAGATTTCACTTACTGTGTACCTGTAGCCACTGGCTGAGACAGTTATTAAAGTTGCTGATGCAATGGTGACTGTTACGTTGCAGTCAGTCTGTGCATTTCCTAGGCTGGGAGGAACCGTGCAGTTTAACAAACCGCTGGGGCTGCAGCAAGAACGCATACAGTGGTGGTTCTCACAGTGTTAACCAAATGAAAATTAACATTGGAGGATGTTGGGGGGAAGAGGAAGGGGGAACACCCCAAGGTATCCAGATGCACGTGACACATTCCAGAGAAATTTCGAACACGAGATCTAAGACTAGGGCCTTCTCTGCTGGCCACAGGCGTGCGTTAACCCCATACTACAGGCCGCCCCACGACATCACCGCCACCCCGACTACGATTTGCTGTTGATGATGGCGATGACAGATGTTCGTGACGACAACGACGACGGTGCTGCTGCTGATGATGATGGCGATGACAGATGTTCATCACGACAACGAGGATGCTGCTGCTGCTGCTGCTGCTGCTGCTGATGATGATGATGATGGTGACTGATGACGACTACGACGATGATGATGAATCACTCACTGTCTTTGTATATATATGATTGTGTGACACTTCTGACCACAGACGTCAACCGTAACGTTGTCATTCAAAGACTCTGTAAACTCCAGGAACAGCTGTGTACCTCCCTTGGTAGGACCTGAGGTGGGTCGGAACTAGTTGGAAGTTAAACAAAACCTGAATTAAATCAGTGCGAAATAAGAAATCTATTATACAAAAAGATGCTATTGTCAGCTGTGTGTAGGTCCATCGAGAGCAGTTCTATCTGAAATGCAAAAACGTCACATAAGCCGATTATAAATCAAAATCAAAATCATAATAATAATAATAATAATAATAATAATAATAATAAATGTGGATTTTTAACGCGCGAGAACACATTTCATGCGCACTTCGCGCGGACGAGGCACACAGACAGACACTCTAGTGAAAACAACGAAACACACACACACACACAGGGAGAGATGAACGCAACACTGACCAACAGGTTGGGATACAGATCGTCCTTCAGTCACAGATGGGTGGAAAAGTATCATAACAGAGGAAGTTGTAGGTTAATGCAGACAGGCAATCGTGACGTTAGTCAAGGTACTTGCGGAAAAGAAAAGTTTTCAAGTTTCGTTTGAAAGTCTGTAGTGATGGGGAGTGGCGAATGTTGTGGGGAAGTGAGTTCCATTGGGTGGATGCCGAGAAGGTGAACACGCGCTGTCCGTATGTTTTTGTCCTGATGCGGGGTACTGAGAGAATGCGATCGTCGGAAGAGGAGCGGAGCTGTCTCGCTAGAGTGTAGACTGTAAGAAGTTCTGAAAAGTAGCTGGGGCATGCACCGGTGAAGAAATTGAAACAGAGAGTAGACAACTTGTAGTCGATGCGAGCCTGAATGGAGAGCCAGTGCAGAGTGCGGAGGAGAGGTGTGGCATGGTCTGTTTTGCGCGTTTTCAGGACAAGGCGAGCGGGGAATCATAATCATAATCATAATCATAATCATAATCATAATCATAATCATAATCATAATCATAATCATAATCATAATCATAATCATAATCATAATCATAATTATAATCCTAATCATGATCATAATGTTAACATGCAAACAAAAATAGAAGTGAGTTTACTTATGAAAATGAACTAAAATCAGTCGATTACAAAGATTTGTGTATAATAGATTGTTAAGAAGAAATTCGGTCGAGCC
Source organism: Lanistes nyassanus (assembly GCA_004794575.1). Taxonomy (NCBI): domain Eukaryota; kingdom Metazoa; phylum Mollusca; class Gastropoda; order Architaenioglossa; family Ampullariidae; genus Lanistes; species Lanistes nyassanus. Next base: position 92,063 of record SMGT01003590.1, on the reverse strand, counting down.
TACTGGAAAAAATTAATCTCTCTCGCTCTCTCTTTCTCTCCCCTTCTCTTTCTGCTCTTTCACTCCCCTTGATCTTTTATATTCCGCTGTTTTTAACACGTTACGAAAATCTGTGTTGAAAGAGAAACGTTTGCCTGGTTCGTGTCTCGTATTTCATTATTCATAAAATGTAAACTGCTAACATTTTTTATTACAGGAGGACAGCTCTCTGCCGAACAGTTTTTGTTCGATAGCTGACATTTCTGACTTGTTGTGCACCAACCACAGTCCTTTTCCAGTCCACAAACCTCGCACGTCGAAATCTCGCGACAGTAATCCAGAGGCATTTTGACCACCTGATGACAACACCAAACACAGGCAAAGCCAGTGAAGACATGCATGTATTCTAGTCAAGTGAATACAAGGGAGACATTACATGCTGACTCGTGAGCTAGCGCTTTGTTCCCGAGTGTATTTTCTCATGACTTTCGTATGTCAAGTTCGACGTTGTAGCGTGGCAGTTGAAAAAAAAGAAAACGGCGAGTGAAAGTCTGGTGAGTGTATTTTATAAGTGCCTACACTTTAAAATTTTTTCAAACACTAATTACACGTAAGAAGTGTAAAAGCAGGCTTAAAACCTGTGCCGTGTGTAAGATGTGTGCTGCATGTGTTCTAAGTGTTACCATTTGCTGCTGGCAAACATTTGGAACATTATCACAACACCATTTATACATTTTCCGGCCATTTCAACTCTTTCGGGAACACAGATCAGAAACTTTTTACACTATTTTAGCGCCAACACATCTAAAACATTCTATATCAATGTAAAAATGCGTTCTGTTACGTTAACAAAGTAAGTGTTCTTACTTGAACACTTCTTGTTTACAGTATGTATATATATATTTAGGTTATTGCTAAAATTCTTGCATAGCGTATAGACGTAAGGTCTGCTAACAGCACATCTGACATTTAGATTGCTGCTGTGATATGTCTCATACACTCTAGACACTGTGAAGCTGGGCACGAACTAAGATTTAACGCAATGAACACACTTTATGTCCATGCAGAACTCTTAGAAGATCTGATCTTACTTGCTTACCTTGGTACCTGTCAGCGAGTAGTAAAACTCGCTTGTTACAGCAAGGTCGTGCTTAAAATGTGGCGGCCCATCTCCAACTGGTAAATCCAACTGCATCGTAGATCGGACGTAAGAGATCTTCCACTGAGCACACTGGAGCTAGGAATGGAACAGAAATAGCATAGGATGCTTTGCGGACATTCTGAACTGCAAACATTGTTGATGCATGCGAGTGTGCCAGTGAATACTTGCCAGGAAGCAAATTCGCCTGTCCCAGTGAAACATGGGTGATTTGTTTTGGCAGGCTGCACAGTAGTTCTTCACAAAAGTGTAGTCGTTCAATGGACTTGAAAGTGAACCCCACTCCTTCCTTTTGTCATCTTTTAAAATAGTTTTAGAAATCCCGCCAGTGCTTACTATCGCCAGCAGAAGCATTGACCACGCATCCCCCATTCTGAGATATACGGTGTAGGAAAGGTTGTGTGTTTTATGCACGTGGATTGTTACGATAGAGGACGGAAGAATCTCAAACATGGGTAAACATTCACGTCAGCATAGGTATAGTACTCAGTTTCAAACATTCATGAAAATACAGCACACAGAAACGCTCAGTCTGTTCGCATGCACACAGTTTATGGTGAAGGCTAAAGCGCACTTGAGTTGTCGTACTATGTGAACTCGCCCGGACGATAAAACCACGAAGATCATCATGGTTTCACCAACGACTCCAGTGTGGGTAAAGACTGACACGACAGTTCCAGTGCCGTCACCAACAGGAATGGACTCTCCGTCAAGCGTCACTCCTTGGGTTTGTCGTACCGTCATCTTCTCTGTTTGGTTGCATTTGTTTTCCTGTGACAACAGGAAAATCACGAGAGCTGTTAAGAAAAAGGTGACTCCGCAGAAACATGGCTGAATATTACAACGCAGTGTCAGAAGCATTTTCAACAAGCAAGGAAATATTATTTAAAGATTGCCGTGTACACGTAAGCGCGCATGTTCAGACCTGTTTGCACAACTATGTTCATCGTCACACTCACATACGTATATACATGCTTACGTTTGCACGACCCCCCCTCTCTGTACATCGCTCGGGCGCGCGCACACACATACAAAAACGCGCGCGCGCACACACACACACACGAACATACGCACACACACTCTCATACCAAAGTGAGAACACAGAGAGACAGAGAGAGAGAGAGACAGATAGGAATAAAGAACACAGAAACACAAAACACGCACATGGGATTTAACAAAATCTCGGCATTTAAAATGTAATTTGAATAATTGAAGGACGCAGAAAGACGAAAGAGGGAAAGTGCAGAAGGAGGAAAGGAAGAAAGAAAGCACACCAGCTTTAAAGTATCTGTAAAAGGATTTTTATCACAGAACTACATGTGCTCGTGGTGTGAAAACAGGTAACGCACAATGGACATGAACTTTACGATTGCATCATCACCTGTATGGGACTTGTTGCACAAGTGGAACCTGCGCCAGTAATCCAGTCAGGGGAGCTAAGTTGTCCGTAACTGCACGAGCCTATCGAGGCGCCGATATGATTCTGGACTTCAGATAACTGCACTACAGCTATAGTGTAGCCTTTGCTGACATCAGCATATCTTGACGTGACGTTTGAAGCAAGTCCAAAGATGATGACAACGACAGGAGTTTCATTACCACTTTCGGTGCCAACCTTACCTAACGCTGCTGCTACCACCCTGCTGATGTCTACAATACCGCCGTTGTTATTTCTAAGACCTAGAGGACTTTCTACGTATGGGTACAGAGTCCCAGTACACACAGTTACCAAACGATTGACTAGGGCATTGCTTCTCGCTTTCGCTTCCTGCAGAGTGATAAGAAAGCACATGTCGCTATGGCAAAAGGAATCGATGGCGTAATATTGAAAATCTGTGTGGAACTTGTTCATTTGGAGTTGTCCCCCATATAGAGTGACGTAATTCATGTAAAACGTACCCCCCTTGCTCTGGATTTCTCTCAAAGACACAAGAGGTTTAGATCGCGGGGATGCCTCACTTGCCTCAACGCTGTTAGGGGACGCAACAACTAGTCTGCTTGCGAAGGAATTTTGCCCAACAAAATTAACAAATGGTTCTTGCGATTCGTCGACAACAATGCGTGATCCCAGAAATCCGTTTTCTTGCGTGGTCCCCGGACGCAGGACGCTGATTTTCGTGATATTTTTCAGGTCAGTCAATACACATTCCCCTTTCTTACTTGTCGCGCACACAAGCAAACGACGAAAAGTGGGTTCGATCTCCAGAACTTTCACTGAATTGTTACACCTGCACGGTTTGGTGTGATCTAGGAAGACAGATTCCAGAAAAGACAGGTTGGCGTCCAGATGGTACAGGATATTGTTGCCTGCAACATACACGTCTCCAGTTTCAAGGTCCACTGCAATCCGATCGACTTCTGTTCCAAGATCATAGTAAGTGGAAGGTACGCCAAGAAGTTTCCCAGCTTCCTCTCCAAGAGCATTCTGGGTAATGGCCGCTAGCACAGCGACCGAGATCATTATCCTTATACACCCTCGCATAAAGTTACTAGCCATGCTTTTCACCAGAGAACATAAATCTAATCTGTTACAGCCTGCATACAGACGCTGACAAGAAGACGGATTCTAGAATATTTAGTCAAGCGAGGCAAGTACTTACGTTGCCGGAAGTACTTTTATACCCAGACTTTTTGAACATACGTTTCCAGTCATATTCTACACAGCGTGTCGACCACACTCCGTCTAGATAGAAATACAAGGAAGTGTGTGCGTATGATCGTCAGATTGTAACGAAATTGTAAGTAGGGGCGTGTAAGACTTAGATTAAACCAATGGGTGAATCAGGAGCCAGAGTGTATCTGCTCAGTTCAAGGAAGTAACTTTCGTGCTCTCCCAGAGAACAATACGTACTGGGGAGGGGGGTTAACCAACCTCCCTGGTCCAAGAGTCAGGGACAGCAGATGACAGCCAAGTACGACTGCATCAGCAGTGACCGGGAGGTCAACTTGGAAACTCGCAATACCTGTCAACAGTTCATGAGTGAATATGCACGTGATGCTGTTTACAAGGCGAGAGGCAAGGAAGGAAACGGCAAGAACTTTTTGGTTGCGCCTTTACGACTTGCAGACTTCAAAAACGAACGTGAAATTCGATCAGGAAAAAAGTGGCCGTGAGCAGATTTCCACCGTAAAATATCACTCACATTTTTGAACCGGAACGTCGTGACCTGGACCTGAAAACGTGGTCGACGTCTGATAAGAATTTGTCACAACACAAATCAAAAATAACACACACGGTGCATCACCTGCTTTTTTTTCAAATCTCATCTCCCGAGAAACATGGCTCACAGTTTCTGACGTCATCTAAATGGCGCTGTGAGGTAGATCAAGTCTGGTTTCAATACAAACCCGAGTCGGTGCATGAGGCGCACACAGGCAGAAGGGAAAGCGCGCGCGTGTGAGTTTGATATTCGCGACCCACGCTCTGGCCTGCTGGTGTCGTCAAGTGCCAGCGCGTACGTGTTCATCTCTAAGAAAGAATCTGTCATCTTTGTAACAGCAACGACATCGGTGATGAGTACCATTATTTATTTTGCTGCGATAAATTTAAGGATGACCGAAACAAATGGCTACCTTATTACTACAGAAACCGCCCTAATACCTATAAATTTCAGTGCCTATTCTCAACAGGGAGCAAACGATTGCTTACAAAGCTGTCATGTTTTATTAAAATCTTACTTAAAGACGCTTGTGTACATGGATAATTGTATGTTTGTAGCAAGCTCTTGCGAGCCTCTTAAGATACGTTGTTAATTCGTTTGCTTATCAAAGTGAATTTTTGCTCACCTATTTATTGATTTGTTGTACTGTTGCTTATGTTTTGTCTTCATACCCCACTGAGGGTGAAGGAAGAAAAATAAATTCTGGAAAAAAATTCTGAATTCCAAATCCGGTAGCAGATCCGGCTCTTATGATATAGGGCATAGCTGAAAGTTCAAAACGGGGAATTAGAGAAACGAGTTTTGTAACACTTGTGGCAGTTGCCGCTCGCGCTTTTCCAACGTCTGACCGCCAAATAGTTGCATTTGCTTCCAGCTAAACGCGCTGTACATGTTTCTTCCAGCACTCGTGAGAGACCTGCAGCAGTTGGAACCCTCCTGTCCGTATCATCTGAGGCTTCGGACAGATTCAACGTTACACTCTTTTATGAGCAAATGCTTGGTGCTCAGATACACATAAGTTTTTTTTGCTTGTTTTCCAGATACAACGTAAAAAGTCTCGAGTATAAACATATCTTTGTGTTTTTAATGTGTGGTCATTAAATAGTTTGTTTTCACCGTTGTTTCCAGTATGCGAGCGTGGCTTGATGGATAAATGCGCCTTTGTGTTTTGAATGTCGTCGTGACGACTGCTGGTATATGTATATTATTTTTCTTCCTTTCTGTTTGGTGCAGTTGTCCTCTTCATTAATACTGTTTATAGATTCCGGATTCTCATTTTCTGATTCTGTTCTTGCCTGCAACAGACATGTCCCCTGTTTCATAGTCCACTGCAATCCGGTCGACTTCGTCTAAAAAATCAAAAAGAACAGAAGGATAAGTTGCAAACTCATCAACTTTTCTTCCCAGAGTCTGCTCTGCACTTTGAATCACAAACCCTAGTGTTATTAACAACGCACATATCTGCAAGTCGTGAGACCCATTTCTGTGAGCTGTTGATGCGAAAGCAGCAACACAGCGGGAAGTAATTTGCTTGTGTATGCGGCACAGTTCTAGACAAGAAGCCAGAGATTGTTAGAGATTCATAATGTGTGACGCGGTCCCACTGGTGTACGATGTTTAAAAGTTCCTCATATGACGACACGGCTGAAAATAAAATGATCGTCTCTCTTCTCGTATTGTACACAGTCTTCTGTTTTCTAGGACACAGTGCTGAACCTTCTTGACGAAATAGAAATTACACTATGGGTGAAATCCTGTTCTCTAGCTAGACTTGTTTCAGGACTAATGCAATGTTTGGCAAATGGCGACATGCGCAGTTTTGTTGAATACTATCTCCGCCATGTTGCCCCCGCACATCCGGCTGCATTGCGCACCAGTTAGGATGTCTGAAGTCATCAAGTAATCTCCTTGTGGGACAGCGTTCTGAGGTATTTGAAATGACTGGTGTTCACGCTCATCTCAGCTCAAGGTTCCTTTTCCTGCCCGCCTATGGGCAGGCCATCGACTAATGATCTGATGTCGTCCATCTCGCTGTAAATTGAAGTCTAGCTCTGTGCTTAGCTGTTTTATATAGGAATCACTCCGTGTATATAATTCGGTTATTATTCAAATCTGCTTCTTAACTTTTCAGACACCACATTAGAGTTGATAGGAATACAGTATTACCAACGAATGCATCATCACCCGTGTATTTTTGAAGGGAATGTGACGAATGATGTCGAAAGCACGGGTCCACAGCAGCTTGAAAGTTTCCTAAAAGTCCTGATTAGCGAAGACAGATTACGAACAGAAAAACAACTAAAACGAAAACGTGGGTGGGTGGATCAGTTGGCTGGCTGGCTGGCAACTGAACTGTTGCAGTGGCTGCTGGTCTCTAGGCTTGTTATCGAAAGAGTATGTGTAATAAATAAATAAATGTGAATTCAATCGTGGAAAGAAATTAGAAGAATAAAAGTTAGAAACATTCTTTCCTCGTGGATCTTCGGAAAGATTAGGTGGGTGTCCGGGTGAATAATGATGGCGGTAATCTTTCTGTAGGTGCCACTGTTGTGGAGGGAGTCTGAAAAGCCTTTCGGGGACGCGAAATTTTTTTTCTCCAAACGAGTTCTGCCCCAGCCCGGGCGCGACGTACCAAATGCTCTGCGCATGCGCATGCCAGTTGCTATCTACAACAATAGATAATTATAAGTCCAGCCATGACCTCTACACAGCGCGACTTCTTATAGTTACAGTGAAGCATCCACTCCGTGGTGATGCATATCCGAGTTGGTAAATACACTGGGTTTCATGGTTGTGGCGCAGTTTCAAAACCAAAATTGGCTTTCGCATTTTTTTTTGGGGGGGGGGAGGGGAAAGGGTTTAGGTAGAGTTATGGTATGGTATTGGGTGGGGCTTCTGCTTCCATGTATAAGTTCAAGCCTGTGTCTTTGCGCTAAACGGGATGAAAGGTGGCCTGGGCATGCGTGTCGGGGCTGGGGCAGAACTCCATTGGTGAAAAAAATTTCGCTTCTGGGACTAAAGTGGGGAGCCAGGCTTCCAGGGATGTCACACGGTTAATACAAAGCTCATAACCGTACAGTGATCGTTTACATGGATATCACAGAAATAAGAACGTGCAACAGACAATAACAAATTCGTGAGATAAACTGGTGAGTGGGGTATTGTAAGGGGGAAGAGAAGAAGTCCAGTATAAGCTACGACTATCTTGTCTTGTTTAATTTTCTTATTGAACAGATCCATCACCCAAATCCCATTTACATTTCAATCTCGTTATCTAGTTAAGCTTCTTCTTTTTGGATCGAAGCCGGGGGTTGGATTAGCGTTTTTATATCCCAAGGTATTGAAAGCACAAATGACATCAGCAACGAGCACAGGGGCCAATAGAAAGTACTGCTAGCGTATGTACCGTAGATGGAAAACAGCTTTTGTTCTGGTGTATAAAACATTAACTTTAGAAAAAAACCAATTCTTTGCCGGCAAAACGCGCCCCGCAGGGTACGTGATGAGTAGAGGATTGCTATCTGCGGGAAACGCACGCGCTCAAGTACACACGCGCGCATGCACGTCCACATACGCGTCTCCAGGCACGCACATAGCTACTATATCAAATAACGATGCCAAAAGGCGGACGGCAGTCTGCAGCTATGATATTCTGCAAATGACCTCAAATGATTGTTATCACTTTATCGTTAGGGCGGCGCTCGTGTTCGTGCGTGTTCGCTGTGTGTGTGTGCGTGCGTGCGTGTGTGTGTGTGTGTGTGTGTGTGTGTGTGTGTGTGTGTGTGTGTGT
>SMGT01003590.1:64937-83964 GCA_004794575.1 Lanistes nyassanus | reverse complement strand
TGTGTGTGTGTGTGTGTGTGTGTGTGTGTGTGTGTGTGTGTGTGTGTGCGTGCGCACAAGAGATGGGACACAGACTGAGAGATCAGTTAGATACTAGAGAGGGGAAGGAAGAGGGTGTGTAAGTTTTTACTTAACGTCTGATGGGAAAACGAGTGAAATATTAATAAGCCAAATGACTAATCGCTTTTGACAGACTTCCTGTCCTGCATTGTCGTGTTAGGCACATTTCTGCTGGAATGTTCACTGTAGATTACACAATGTATGGGAAGAAACATCCACACTCACGCACACGCACGCTCGCTCGCTCGCACGCACGCACGCACGCACGCACACGTCGTCGTCATCATCATCATCGTCGTCGTCGTCGTTTTTGTCCTCGCCGCCTTCCACACACACATCACCAATCTAACCACCCTCCGGTCCCTCGTACAACTACCAGGACACATCCGCAATCTGTTCATCGTGTGTTAGAAAGACTGTTCAGGCAATCAAACTAAAATTTTATTTGTCTTTGGTCTGACCCCGGTAAAGGCCTTTTTGAATGCATTTTCGTCGCTGTTTGCCGAATTTAGTCAATGTATGTATCGCTGGGTCCGGCAAACTTGGTCCACACTTTGGTCCGGTTAAGGTTCGGGCTTTGCACGCTAAAGGTTTATGGGGGGGGGGGGCATGGTTAGCTCAGTTGGGAGAGCTGCGGATGGAGGTTGCTGGTTCGAATCCTGGTGTGGCCAAGGATTATTTCCTGGAGTTAAACAATGTGCAAACTCCATTCGGCCATTTCCCCGCACATTAAACTGCCTGTCCGCACTGGCCATCTTACTGCAGCCATCAGTCTGGTGGTTCTTTCAGTGCATAGTGTAGCAATAGGACCCCATCCCCCACATAGTGCGAAATCACCGCAAGGTGGAAGCACTGTCCCTCTAAATAACCACCACCACCACCACCACCACCACCACCACCACCACCACCACCACCACGCTAAAGGTTTATGGGCGTGTTTGAAAGGTTTTGTCGCATCTAAACCTGTCTTGTGATTTTTGAGTTGCTACCTGTCGCACTGTATTTGTGTGTTATTAATCTGAGGACGGTTTGTTCTATAAAGCAGATGTTTATTACTGGTTTGTAAGAGATTATTCATTACCATAACCATTGATTACGAATACAAGAGACCTTTTGTCATGGCTAACAAATCCTTTGTATTTATGGGAGGCCTGTCATTACGTTAGTAAAAAGTGTATCACGGTATAAGAACTCAAGTTATATGCCCGAGAATTAGTATGAGTCTGAAACAAAACATAACTGCAAGCAGCTGGCACATTATCCAGTCTTTCTTTCACCTCATGTGTGTTTCTGGTCGTGTACAAAATGTTGTTCGTATGGCCCAGAAAGTCTGAAAAATTGGCTAAACATTTTATTAAAAATAAACATTAAAAAAATTTAAACAGTTTATTGTTATTATTATTATCACTGAAGTCGGTTTTCAAGAAGCGTCACAGATATTGAAATCTCTTAAACAGAGCTCCATCAAATGATTGTGTAAGCGTGTTCTATGGACGATAAAGCAAAACGTTGGGCAATCCATTCATCTGCGATGGACGTAATTCCGTTGTTGACATTCCTAGACCGGAAAATAATTTTCTAAATGAGCGGGACTGAATACGGCTAATATACTGTGAGAAAATCGAAGGTGCAGCACGAGGGATATTTAATGCAGTGGCGGACCAGTCTCTCGTGCAGGTCAAGCGCGCAAATGCGCACACGCACATACACCCACACGAGCATGCACTCACATACGAGAAGGGTGGCGGGGTGGGGATGACAAGCGAAAATCTGTGAAGACCAATCAATCATTGACTTCATGAATATTTCCCCAGCATCAGCATTACGATTGTCTGTTGACGAATGTTCACGTGCGTACGTTCGCTTGCGCACACGTTTGTGTGGGAATGTGTGAGAGAAAGTCTGCGCGTCTCTATCTCCGCGCGCGCACGCGTGGTTTTGTGTTTGTGCGTGCAACTGTGCATTTGTGTGCGTCTCTTTCCCCCACCCTCGCTCCCCCCTCTCTCTACCCCCTAATTCCGAAGTTATTATCAAGCTGCTTAGTGGGACTGTATCATTATTTCCGTTGTTCAAAATACCTAACAGGGAATAGCCCGATTTTCCTTCACCAGTTTTAACGCTCAAGCCCTCTCGTATTGTCGGAAAATCCTCTGCTCACTCGAGGGCTAGAAGACTAGTCGAAAGCTCAGTTTCCTCCCAGGTTGACGAACGCTGGCTTTCAGGGGAGACAAACTCTGCCTCGGTTCCTCCGCTGCGCCAGCACCAAGGGGGAAGACGGGACTGGTAGCGTGCCCTTGCGTAGCAAATTGGCCACAGGTTGTTGCCAGAACCGAAGCGGCCGATCGCGCTGCGTTCTCCGGCTATCATAATCTTTGCACAGCCCGTGACCACCGCGGCGGCTAGCAGATCGATAAGAAAGTCAAATCATAACTACAACCAATCAGCCTGTTCCCTCGCCCCACAGCACCCCCCCAAAAAAAAACTTCCTCCATGCCCCTTTGTCCAGTCTACCCATCTCCCACCTCCAGCCGGGCTTACCCCACCCCCACCGACATGTTACGTGTAACAAACACGCGCGACTGCGCTCGGATGGACACACGCACGCACGCACGCACGCACACGACACCTCGCTCCGCAAACTCCTCTCCCCTCCCATTGTTGCACACTACACTGCAGCCGGACCTGTTCTCCGTCCACGTCTGTGGCTCGGTAGCGGGAACAGTCGGCAGCGCGGGGCGGTCTCCTGGAACTCCAAGCCTGCCGCCCCTCGTCGTCGAGGGCTTTCTGGCAGCGCCAGTTTGTTGGAGGGCTTTCTGGCACCGCCAGTTTGTCAGACAAGCGACAGCTACTCGCGTGCGTCGTCTCCCTTGCGCTGAAACTACGTCATCAGTGACATATCGCGCTGCAGTGCGTGGAGGCGCTGTTCGGATGAACTGCTCGTCAAAGGACTTTCTGCACAAAAATTTCGTCTGAACGAAAATATGAAAGCGCTCATTAACTTCTTCGCGTTCCTCAGCCTTGCCGGTAAGCCAAGATTTTGTTGTTTGTGTTGAATTTCGTCCGTGTGTTTTTTTTAAGTGTTGAGGCTATAATTTTGCGCGATTGTGTTAGCGTGTGGGGGTAGCCGGAGACCCCAAAGGAGGACGTGATCTTAAGGGGTGTGTGCGAAATCCACAAGTCTGTTTGTGTAATCCAGTGCAGGTTTCGTCGTAAGGAAAACTTGTTGCCATTTGGGAATTGAAATCGACTTGGGAATACGGTAATAGATACCAAGAGCCATATTTCCTTTGTACTCTCCACCATAGACCCGAACCCTTGCCGCAGCCGTGCGTTTGACAACCGACACGGAAAACGAAACTTCCACTGCTGACAGAACAAGCACAATTTACCGGCTCCCCAGGCACTGCCGAACTTTATTCTCGGCTACCACTAGTTACGGTTCGAGGAAGATCCCCGACAAGGCTTGGTCGCCGTTCAGGGGTGCAGCAGTATCGACTTTTGGCTTTCGTCCGGTCGGAGAAAGGAGTGAGGCGCCTGTTTGCCCCAAATTTTGTCCAAGGCACAGGGCAGGCGATTCGGCTACCGGGTCGATACTGGTGTTGGTTTTACTTGCAAAACTTTTGAGCTTTTTCTTTTTAAAAGGGGAGGTCATTAGCAGCAGCACCAGGCCTGTAAAGGGTATTGCCGTCTGCTGTCTGTGACAGATCTGCGAGACATCTGTCGGGCCACGGCCTATTGTTCTTTGATATCATCTGGGTCTGATATCACGCGCCTGAGACGCATTCCTGTATCTGATAAAACCGCAGCATCCCATCAGCTCGCATCGGTGCTGTATTTTTGTCAATGACGGGTCCGTTTACCGACATCTTTTTTTACTTGTTTTTTTTTCCAAAGTGGAATTTCGGCTTGCTTTTTTGTTTCGTATGTTCAACACGGCTTTACCCCCTGTTTTTCTTACTTTCTTACTTTTTCTGACTTTTCTGACAAGTTTTACAAGATACTGGTTTCAAAATAAAAGGAATAACCATTGTTTTTTAAGCGATGTATTCTTTTATCTACACCATCTTCATATTTAATCCCAATCTGTCATTGTAGGGAAAGGTCTCCCGGGCTTCAAAATAAAAAAAGGAAAAAGAAAAAGAAAAAAAAAAGTGGGGCTGGTGGGAGGACGGAAGAGTTTGAAGTGTCGTGAACTTCAAGGATTATATAGAAACAGGGCCACAGATCACCGTTGTAGCCCTTGCAATTTTATCATTACGGTTGAGTAGAAAAAAGCACGTACATACAATGTACTGTTACTATTGCAGTATGTACAAGTTACGCAGTTACACCAGCAGTAATTGGTGTAGCGCTTGTGATCGACGCATTTAGTATAGCAGAAAGGATTGACAGAGAGAAAGAGAGAGAAAGAGAGAGAGAGAGAGGAGTTAAGAAATTTAATGTTACTGAGATTATTACAGTCAAATAGCATGAGATTAATGGTGCCCTTCGAATGCCCCTGAAGAACGCGCGCGATTTTCACGTCAAGTGTTGACATCTGAAGGAAGCTTAAAGTCACTATCAGAAATACGTTGCCTAATTCCTGCTATGGTTAGTTTTTACTTTGTCTATAAATCCCCCATTGTATGCATAAAAAGAAAACTCCGTCAGTTCTGTTCTAGTACTTCTTTTGGATTTATAGTAAAGTAGTATGCAGTCTGTGATTTTACGAACTTTATACACATATCCACGTGCATATTATGGTATTCACTATGCTCTTGCTTCCCACTCCCTTCCATATAAAAAAAAAGCGGTCATTGGCAAGGGAGCTAAGCGCAGGGAGAAACAACCCCAGTGCTTTTCAGTTAACCCAAGAAGTTTTCACTTTCAATTAAGAATGAACCACGACCACGAAAAGAAACGCAGGGTGAATGGGTAAGTAGATTCTACACACAGATCTGAATATGTGTATGAAAACAGAAAAACTTGTGATGTCAAAGTCTTGATATTCTTAATGATTCTAACTTTCGATGTCACAACAACTGTGATATTCTTAATGGATCTAGCTTATTATTTCGGAATAATTTGATATTATTAACGAACAACATGAAACTGGAGTAAAAGCGAAACAGCTACGGTACGACTACGAAACAGGAAATGTCGCATAGACGCAATTTTGGACTGCTTGAGAGTGTGTGAACGGGTACTGGCTACATGTAACAGGCGGGGAAAGATCTCTCAGAGACGAACTTTGTCTTGCTCACTTTCGCCGCGCAAGAAGAAAGAATTCGGGAAGCGAATACTAGGAAGCCAGGAAAATTCTTTGCCGAGAGAACTGGTAAATGCCGAACTGATATTGTCGTAAAGAAAATGTCTGCTGTGTGAATTTAAAATTAAACAGTAGCGCAAATAATGTATATATTAGTGTAAATAGCACAAGAAAACATCTAACTGTTTTAGAATTTGATCAGTTTAATAAAATGTTTCTTTCTAGCCGTCACGCTTTCATTTGTCTTTCCGTGCCGTGAAATTGTCTGAGAAATTTTGCAGGAGCCAACAAAGAGCATTTCGTGACCATATATCGATTATCTCACAATGTAAACAGCTGCTAGACTTTAGGCCAGGAAACCCTACCTTGCAGCTTGTTGTCAGTGCTTATACTATTAGCACATCTCCTGGGACCCTCTCTTGATGGCTTGACTAGGTTTGCGCCTGAATGTTGTCTGACCTTCAGGTAGGGTTCAGCCTTCTGCGGTAGGAGGATAAATGCCTAGTCGACGAACCTGTCTCTTGACCTCAGAGACAAGACCAGAACCACTCGGAATTGCGTAGATGTCGTCTGTAAACCTCGCGCAGGAGGAAATGACTCGTACTGTTTGTCTGAAGGCGTGCTCGCTGCCGACTTTACCATGACTACAGCCAGTCAGCGGCCCAGTGACTATCCAAAGGGTTAACTCGATGTACTCTAGTGCATTCAGGAATCGATCGGTTTATCGTGAAAGGTCTACTTCACACCTACTGCTGGGTTTACATGTCCTGACTAAGGCGACTGAAAGCTGCCATAAGGAGCTCATCCAATGCGGACATTAGACAATGCCTCGTTTCGACGAGGAATATTAATTTCTCTCCAGAAGTGTTCCTTCTCTCCGAACTTGTAATGCAAACGTGTGTCTGCAAAGAATATTAGATCCAATTTAAAAAAAAATCAAATTATGTTGTGTTAAAAACGGATGAACTAGTTTCTTATGAATACTTTTCAAGCGACTTCGTGAAAGCGTACAAACTCTTGTGTAAAGCATCCCTGTTACAGAAGCGCATGGTCAACCAAGTCCACCGAAGACTGCAGTAGAGGACTTGTCCAGCAGTTCGGACATAGTGATATAATTTAAATGAAAACTGGATATCATCGCTTTTGTCTATCGGGAAAAGTTTAATCATGAAATACCTCGACTGGACCTGGATGAAATTTGTGGTGAATAAAGTTTGGTCAATTCTTCAACAAAGAGCTTTTTTAAAAAAAAAATTAGTCAAACCACGTAGTATTCAGTGCTATAAAAGTCTGTGAAGATGCTTGCATTTCATGCTTTTTCTCTAAGATTTACTTCTGTTAATGTTCTGTGCAGTAGGGCAATGAAAATGTGATGAATGGTCCTTTCTGCAGCTATCTTCAACACGCACCACCGACTTTTAGAAATTTGTGGAGCGAGCACAGGGTGGGACTGAAGACGATGGGGTCAAATACGCTTAATCTCTTGCTCTTAGTCAGAGGCGTTTATGGATCCGGGAAGGAGGGTGTCATGATGAAATGAAATGAAACGAAACGAAACGAAATGAAACAGTTCAAAATTGCGTTCTTCGTCACCTGCTCCCACATCCGATAGCGTTATCATTCCGTGAAATTACATGAAGTTAAACTGTTTAGGCCTGCGAAATGGGGTGCTGAAAAAGGGAAGCCATTCTTTGGGTTGGTTTCTATTTAATGGTCACAGACTATTGCAAGTGTGCATGGCCATCATTCTTCTTCTAGTCCTCTTCTTCCTCCTTTCTCTTCCTTATCAGCATCGTCCCCATCCTCATTATAAACACGAGACACTAAATTACTTTGTAGATATCTGTAGTCTGAGAATCTACTGCTGGTGCTGTTACCGAAATGTAGTTCTGTTAGGCTTATGGTCAGATAAGAAAGGAATTTTCTTAGCTCTGAGCGTATGAATCTTCCAAAGAAAGAAAATAACCGAGACAACTTTGAACTTTGAACTCTGTTATGAAGACAACTGTCACCGAAACGACCCCCCTCTAGCGTTCCCATGACAAGCAAATGGAAACTTTTAACTACAAAATGGCGACATCTCCAATCACTGTCTCCCGTTGTTGCCATAATGTAGCAAGTTTAGTAGAACAGCCCTGATAAACACAGACTTGTTCATTCATTCAGAAGTTGTAGTAAATTCCCATGCATTTCGCATACCACACACGATCTTTTGTTAAAGGGGTTTCTTTTAATCAGTACGTTCTCTACTTTCTATACATGAATATCTAGGACAACTTGACCCCAACGCAATAAGATCAACGTGTAGATTTCGCGCCGAATTCGCTCAAGGTCTTACGAATCCAGCATTCCATTTTAGTATCAAGATCTCTTTAGTGACCCGACCTTCTTCGTACTTTCGCGCCAAATTCACTCAAGGACATGCAAGCCAAGCACTTTTCTTCTAGAACATTCTAGTTCTAGAAGCTTCTGCAGACGACCAGAAACTCACACCACTTGTTCCACCCAATCACAGATAGGCACGTGTCCACGTGATCGCCAAAACGAGTGGACAGAAAGCGTCCCGATCCGTTAGTCACAAGAGAACCATCGAAGAGTAAAGACGTGGGGAGTGATTTCCTGAGAGGCAAAGATTTGGGCCTGTAGGATCAGGCAGTGTAGTCTTCCTAGTGTCCTGTTTGCCTAGTCAGGGCAGTTAGAAGTCCCCTAGGGAAGAGGAATTGTTTAGCAGACTGAGGAGAGTCTGGAATTGTTTAGCAGACTGAGGAGAGTCTAGAATTGTAACAGACTGAGGAGAGTATGTGTATATGCCAGAGGGAATTAGTTTCTCGTGCCATTTGTGGCGGAATGTGTGTACCAGGGAAGGTACTTTGATGTCAAGACTGTCGTTTTGAATGCCACCGGTGCGTCGTTGTTGGAGCTGGTGTTAGGAGACCCGGAGAATCTTCGTTTCATTGCTGTCTTGCCCTAGGAAAGAAACCTACGCTCTGTGACTCCAGGCTAGAAGAAGGTCCGTCAGCCTGTTAGACTGTGAAGTCTTATCTCTTCATTGAAAGAAACAGAAACTGTGATATTTAAAGATCGTCGCACCAGTCAAACGTTGACCTAGAACTTGTCCGGCGAACTCGAGAACTCGGTATGCACATAGATCCGCACCTCCCGCACCTTGGGGAATGAACGTTGTCCTGTGGAACTTATAGTGACTCGCCGAAACATTTTATCACAGTGGTTTTTATGAACTCTAGTGGAAGGACTCGAAACATACCGTGGATTTGTTGTGCCTGTGTCAACGTAACTCAGTGGTGAGTGAACTAAAACTTTTGCAACATAAATGTACATCTGTGTGAAGATTGATTGAGAGAGTGATTAGATCTCGTTGAACACTTTACCTCTGATCTGTCGCCTTTGCATAATTTATTGGAAGTATCTATCCTTCTTCTCGACTATCGTGTATTGTGTGTTCCAGCAATTGAAGACTCTTTTTTTTTAATAACATTTTAGAGAGGAGCTTCTTTGCTGCGTTCGATTTGGTTTTGTTTTCGTCAGAGAGCGAGGTTTTGTGAGTGACGGAGTGCGCACGTCTTCCCCTATCCCCCTGTCTATCCCTCACAACAACCTAGTCCTTTCAAAGGGACAGCATGTATTATCTTATACAGAATCATACTTTCATCGATTTGTATGATCAGATTCTTAAGCATAATTATCAGATTGGATGGAAAACAAAATCAGGATGTTCATGAGAAGCAAAGGAGAAAACTTTATTCAGTCACACTTTTTCTCAATAAAAGTCTTAAGCAGAATGCTCAAACTGGATGAAAAAACATCAGCTTGTTCATGGGGGACAGTGATACATTTCCAGGACAAAATGTGGATTTTTACAATAGTGTTTCATATACGATAGTAACAAAAGAACGCAAGCACGCAGTTGCCCCTGGCCGCGCATGCACGAATACACAAGAATACAAAAACACACACACACTCTCTCTCTCACACACACACACTCTTCGCTTGCTCATAGCTGGAAGGTTAAAAAACGTGGCCAGATCGCTGTCCGTTATCAGTTTGCTTTTAATTATACTTATTCACTCCAACTAAGGCATGCTTTTGTGAGATTTAAAATAACTCCAACAAAGGTACTGGCAGCGCTCAAACATAGCCGTATGCAGACGTATGTGCCCAAGGGAGCTTCCGTACCCAAACACGTAGCAAAGAGAGGGCCGAAAGAAAGGAACTTGGATCTATCTTTCGATAATTTAAGCGCTCGGTCCTCATTTGTTCTTTATAGATTTAAAATATCAACTACGACTATTTAGAGCTAGTGGGTGTCAAAAAGAGTGACAGACAGACAGACAGACTGACACTGACATTGGTCTATTGTCGTTAGCTTTTATTTTGGTCCCACGACAAGGGTAGAAGGGATACAAATGCCGTATATACCTAACCACCCAATAAATGTAAAATACAACGAGGACCATTGACAATTCGAATACTGAACCATTAAGAGTCCCGTTCAAAGGTATAATATTTTGTGTTTCCTTTCATTATGACGATAGGCAAATTCATTTATTTTAGAGGGAGTGGGGGCGGGGAGGGGGAAGAGAAAGGATTTTAAAACATGCTGATCTTAAAATGACGTCACCTTTGTGAATATTCCTAGCTGCTAAAATTTCTGTTGTCCAAATCGAACCTGTCCATGATGTTTTTTACCTGTGACGCAAGCTAATGGATTACGTGGGACATTTGATATAACTTCGTATTTATGACCTCGTGTGATCCTCGATTTGGCACCTAATTCAGTCTCCGGACCAGGGGAGGTCCATTTCAAGAGCGGAGAACATCCATTTCAAAATTGGTCCTCCTAGCGATCTAGCGCGATAATGCTGTATAGGGAGCAAGGGGGTCACCTTGTCTCCCCTGACGCTAACTCCGGTCCGACGTCCAGCGACAGGATTAGTTGCGCCGCCAGCTTGTATCGTCGTTCCCATTCATACACCTATTGGCGCACGCGCGCCCTCCGTTTGTCGCTGCAAAATTTGGGGTTGATTTCCGAGAGAACTGCTTAATCAGACACGGTCCTGCTGAAACAGTGTAGCATTTTCTCTTTGTACACGATACATGATTACAGTGAAAAATAATGTTTCGTCAGGTTCGTGTGAAAGGTCTGTTTTCGTCGGGATCAAGCCTCAAATGCGTCTCACTGGGTGGGGCGGGGGGGTGCGTGAAAAATAGAGGTCCGCGCAAGATGGGGGATGAGTGGGGGAATATGTGGCAGGTATGGTACTATTTCCAACTAATCTAACTTACTGTCCTTGTTTTAAGGCAAATACTTAGAAATACGCGCGTCTGCGGTTGCAGAAAGGAAAAAATGCAATGAATCACGTTTCATGGCAATTGTCATTTTAATGTGTCTTCTCATACATGCAATTGCCATTTATACCTGGACAACTGCGTTTGCAGGCACCTAAGCTGTAGTATAGACAAAGACAAACAAACGAAAGGGTTTTATCACAACCATATAAATTATAAATGCTTAAAATCATGCATCATATACGAGGGTAGAAGAAATAATAATGTTTCATCACAAACATGTAAAACAGAGTTTTCATCACAATCATGTATCGCGTACGACAGTCCTGATCGTGAGGTTTCATCAGTATCGTGTAAAATACAGACTTTTTTTCATTAAGATCGTCCAGGTGCCTGTACATATTTACGGTGAAAAATATTAATGTTTCATCAGGTTCATGTAAACAGTCTATTTTCATCGGGATTAAGCCTCACACACGTGTCTCAAGCAACACCGTCTTCATATGCGCATCGTCTAACGGCGGAACGTTCAGCAATAAAAAACCAACCGACCAATCTAATGCAGTTGCAGTCTAGCCCACTGGCACCCCATTATCGATTGAAATGGCGTAATTAGGTATCTACTTTGTTCCTCATCCCCAACCTGACCACCGCAGGATTGTCCCTTTTGATCCTTCAAATCGCCTTCATCGCGATATCACTTCTTATCTGTGTGTAACCTACTTCCGGTCATCCCCGTCCAACTCAGTGACGTCCTTATCTAACACAGTAGCGTCCCCTTATCGATTGCAATGACGTAATTACGCGATCTACATTCTCTTGTTCCCGGCAGCTGCGAAATATTGGGACCTTCCGCCCGCCTAAGTATTTATGAAGTCGGGGGTCTGTGGCATGGCCGGCGCGTGTCGAATATGCTTTCTGTAGGAAATGAGATTGCCCGTATTTACGATATTACTTTCCTGCGCTCAGCATGAGAGCGAGAGATTGGCGGGGAGCTGGTGTATATGCCAAGTCCTTGTGGATGGAGGACGGGCCTTCTACAGCCTCGTCCAAACACGCATTACTTCCCCACCTCCCGGTCGGCCTCCTATTTTTGTTCACCTGCACCAGTCTTTGGAGGCAACACTTTTTAAATACGAATCCAACGTGTAAGACCTAAAAGGTAGAGAAAAAAATGGGATGTAGGAACAGGGCGCCAGTCGGACTGATCATCAGGACCTCCACCACTCATGCCACGTAAAGCCACCGGCGACTTCCGGTTAAGCTGATGTAAGCTGATGTAAGCTGATGTAAGCTGCTTCGAACAAAAAGGACACAGAGGGGCAGGAATATGAGAAGCAGTCGCGACAAAGTCTAAACAGCCACATGCCTTCAACCACCGCCCAACAGGATGAGCCAGACAAGTGACCAACACGGACTTCATATAGCCATCAGTGCAGGACAGCCAACCGCAGATCCCTTCCCTCCCTCCCTCCTTCCTTCCCTCCATAGCCACTCTTCCCTCCCCCACAGTGTGAAATAATCGCGAGGTGGAAGCTCTATCCTTTCAAAATCAACAACAACAACAGAAGGGATGGTCAGCCTGGGTATACCTAGCCTGTAGGGGAAGACCGTGTATTGACTCAAGCTATTTTCTCTGTGAATGTATTGACCAGTGGCTAACATCTCTGTATCTTCAGCGTGTGTGGGGAGTGGGGTGTGGGTTGGGCCGAGGGGTGTGTGTGTGTGTGAGAGAGCGAGCGGTCAGAATACTCATAATATTTATTTGTTCAGTGTTCAGAGTTATTAACCTTCCTATAGTAACGCGTTTAGACACTAAATCATCAACACTGAAACTTTCCAAGTATTTTTTTTCCGGCTATCTTTGCGCCAGTCCCAGCATCGCTGGTGGAGTGAAAGAAGAGGGAACTTTCGTGTGACGATCTGTGAATAAAGGGTGTTCTTAACTGGACGAATGTGTTTCCTAGTTCCCCAAAACTGACTCTAACCACAAATAGCACATGGCCACACCCGGCGAACTGCGACGGGCACTCTTCTGGTTAAGAACGGCGTACCAGCAAATGTCTTTATGCCCATTCGATGTGTAATAGTCTAAGCTGGAAGGCTGATTCACGATAACGTTAAACAAAGACAAACTTGCTGAATATGCCAAGGATATGGAATCCTTCTGCGCAAGACCATTCAAGACTGTTCTTGAATCGCGAATCTTTTACCACGAACCCAGATAGAGTAATATTGGGTTGGACTCTGGGTCGATGTGTCGCCTACTGAACAACGGGGCCTCGAACTCGTGTGCTGAAACTGGTGTCGTGATCGCTGTACCAAGAAA
The DNA here is from genome assembly GCA_004794575.1 of Lanistes nyassanus. Lineage (NCBI taxonomy): Eukaryota > Metazoa > Mollusca > Gastropoda > Architaenioglossa > Ampullariidae > Lanistes > Lanistes nyassanus. The sequence continues at coordinate 71,020 of SMGT01003590.1, read as the reverse complement.
CGACTTGAGAAAGAAGCTGGACAAATCGCGAGACTGAGCGCCATTGATGTAGCGTTCACCACTTTTCTGGACACCACAGCAGCCTGAAGATGTCGAAAACAAAAACTGGGAAAAATTAGTTGTTCACGTCAGGCCGAAGTCCATGGCACAGGAGTTGCAGCTGTGACCGTACAAATGTTTAGTTTGGAGCACTGCAAGCGACAGATTTCTCGCACGCTCTCGATGCCTCGAGATTTCACGAGAACAGAAACGCTCAAACCCCCCTGAAACCTCCGTCGGTCCGTGGACTTCGGTCTCTCAGAAACAAGCAACACCAGGTGGGTCACCTTTACAAGGTGGATCCATGAACTGACACAGGTGGCCAATTACAAATCTCACCCAGGACTGACAAGCAAAGGGAGGGAACTTACATGATCAAACAACAGTCGTGTTTTCTTCCTTCTTTCCTTACTTAAGTCGTTTCTTTCCTTCTTTCCTTCCTTCTTTCTTTCCTTCCTTCTTTCCTTCCTTCCTTCTTTCGTTCACTTTCTTTCTGTTCAGCCTTTCGTTTTCTTTATTTGCCATGGTAGCAGCTCCACGATCAAAAAACTTGTCCCTTCTGTTCGTGGAGTAGCAGACATTGTTTGCTTCGCCCAATTGCCGAATTTTCCATTTACACTTTTTATTGCCTTGTCAGCACTGGCCTGAAAGCATTTCTTATACACATAGTTTACACAGCCAAACAAGCTGTCGCCCTGAATCACACGTGCAGGATTTACGACCTTGCGCTGTGCGTAAGAACTCGACTGCCTTATTATTCCCTTGTGACAATCTCTTCCCCCTCCCTCCCCTGTCCCCCCCCCACTCTCTCTATCTTGTTCCTCCTCCCTCATCCTGTTGGTGGTGGTGTAAGGCATGTAGCTGTTTAGACTTTGTCTCGACTGCTTCTCATATTTCTGACCCTCTGTGTCCCCCTTTGTTTTGTTTTGTTTTTTATTTACGAAAAACCGTACGGCAGAATAAATGCACCGCACGTTAAAGCTGGTATCATCTTACCGGAAGCTGAGACGATACGTGAGTCATTACCTACAACTGCAAGAAATGTTTAGTTGTCTTTGAGGCTTTTCGCTGTACGCACGACGTCAGTCTCGCCGCTCGTCAACTTCCTGCAAGCGGCTTGGCGGATGCAGTGGCGCTGCAAGGGATGTCAAGAGGCCGCATAGCAGTCATCAGTAAAGCAAAACTATTGTGTTTCTCTGTAACATCCCTTGCAGCACCTCCCAAGAACATTCGACACGACTGTCCGTGCCCTGCGTGTACCCAGGCCCTGGTATCAACAGAAGAGAGAAGGGCTGATAAAAATCTTTTACTGAAGACACTGGATTTTTCCCGGAGGCCAAAAGGCCCTTGTCCAGGTAAAATTTACAAAATGGAGGGAAGACACGTACAACTTGTGACATCGGTCTTTTCTGGAAGCAAGCACGACTGTATAACGTTTAATTACGTCATAAAACGTCGCCTAGCGGGAATTTGTGTGTCTGACGGCCGGCTGTTTTCAGCAGTCTGGCGCCGTTGAATGGAAAACGGTGGCACAGAAAACAGCAGCACATGGGTAGGGGAACAAGGTGGCCCATCTGCTCCCCCACCCACTTCCGTCCTTTCTACTTTAGGGAAAAGGGCTGTAACATACTTGAGGCTGACCCATCTGTCCTCCTGAGGAACCAGACACTTCTGAACGGGGACGCAACTGTTGTTTAGGATCTTCTACCGCCCATCATCTTATGTCTGGAAGGAGTAATTTTTGCTAGCGACCTCTCGTGTTGCAATAGCATAAAATGGAGAGTAGGATTTGTCTGCTCTACAGACGTCAGTAAAACTTCTGAGGGTTTTGCCAAAGTTAGGATTGCGACAGGAGACACTGTGCCTGAGACATAAGCCATCGATACAATCCCGAAGACATTATCTATAGACACAACCTCAAGTTGAAGTCAAAGACACACCTCAAAAACATAACCTATAGACACAACCCAAAGACATACCCTATAGACACACCCATGAGACAACCTATCGACACATGTCCTAACCAGAATCGCTTTATTGCAGGTCTTGCATAGAGAGGCCCTTTTGTGGCAGTGCATGTTGTGTGATGCTGTCATGGAATGTCTTATTTACTCTCCAACATGAATATTCCAACAAAGAGTGAAATGTCATGTAGAAAGAAAAAAACGTTTATTTTTTAAAAATTTTTTGCAGACCTTGTGCTTGTCTCAGGACGTAGTAGACACTTTTGTCGTTGTGTTGAAACTGAGGCTTAAGGGATGAAGTTTTCAGGACATGTCTTCAACAAGCGCAAATACTAGAATTCTCTCCAAAATGGGCAAACTCCTACAGATTCAGAAAGTCTTTTGATTATAATTACGTCCTCCCATAACCAACGGGCAAGGTAGACTTTCTTTCCATCTTACGACAAGCAAACGAGTGCACGCACATACAGACGCAATGATGGGCATCCTTCGTCCCCAGTACCTCCCAAACCTTTCTTGTCTCAGCGTCTTGCTAGGGGCCAGAGTAGCGAATGTTGCTTTATTCAGACAGACGATGTGACAGCGCAAAAACAACGCCTGTTTTCACTGCTTGCTTGCCGTATCGGCTTTCAGGCACAGTGAAGATGGCGCTGATTGCGGACAGCTGGCTGTGCTCCAGAAAAAAAACCCGGGTATATTTTTCTTTGTCTTTGGCAGGCCCTTTTCTCTTTGCGTGCCCGAATTGCAAAATTGGCTGCATATTGTGCTTACCACCCACTCCGCACTGAAGCTGAACTCCAACGTCAACAAATTTTAAAGAATGGAAAGATTGTATAACTTTTCAATAAAATATGCCATGCTATTTTTAGGATTGTCTGTGACGATACTTGGCCGTAAGGAGAGCTTGAAACACAACAAAACTTTGCTTTTTTAAGAAGCGAGGCATCTCTGGCTACGAGCAGAAAGTGTTTGCTAAGTGGCAGAAAGTGTTGACTGAACGTTCAGATCGATGCCTGGCGACAACAAGTCGTGTTGATAACACAGGCAGACAGTCTGGGCTGAGCTTGATGAAGCTGATATTGCGCGATCTGCAGGCTGTGCGAAACACAGTAGCAAGGAAGACATTACTCATGTGGAACTGCGCAAACTTCCCGACAGTCAACTCAAAAGAACTGGCGGTCTGACAGAGAAAGGAACTGACGTCTTCCGTTGTGGGAAAACCTCTGCTATAGCTGTAGCTATGGTGACAGGGTGTTTACTGCGAGCAGTTCTTGCTCCACTCAATCAAATCCATTGTAAACTTTCGGGGTTCGTAGCATGGTTGGCGCAGTGGTGCTATACCAATCATATCGAAGTTGTTGTAGTGGGTAAGGGAATGAGTGAAGCGACGTTTTCTTCAGCACAACATCTGCCATATTTCTGATAATGTTTTCCTTTATTTTTATTTATATGGTTCAAATGTTAGAGGCGTAAGAAAAAGTAAACTGAAAACTTAACCTACTTCGTAATCGGTAAGAAAGTGGAGCTATTCGGGTAAAGTATGGTTAAATTAGGAATAAATGTCTTGCAACAGTGTTCGCTAAGTGTTCGATAGGAACTTTGCGATGTGGCTAGTCACGGGGCACATAGTGTCAGACGGCTTAAAACGCATGGCTGAATATTGGACATGCTTTTATTTCACAAGATTGATCGACAGTCTGATCACCTTCAAGTAACAGATCCTTTACAGTCTCTAACGACAACTTCAAGCACTTCACAACAAGCAGACGCCTGGAGAGATGAACGGCGGGTACATTATATTAACAAGTATTGACTGGCTGATGGCGCTGCTATGCGGGGTTTACGCTGCTCGTTTTAGTCGGACGAAAAGGAACCATAAGAAACGATTCCATCCGTCTGAAATTTTTTTTAATTGGATCGAATATTACGCAGTTTCACAAAACCACTGGGGAAAAAGCTTGTCGGAGAAAAATTTTTCATCGAAGTTAGACAATTCGTTCTTTGTAAAACTATCATGCCGCCTGGTCGAGCCGTGTGAATCCAACGTTAGGAGTTTCCTCCATTTGCAGCAATCGCTGCAGGGCGCAGAGGCAGGTCTTGAATGTCGTCTGCATCTTACTCTAAGCTATAGTCCTGCATCCTCCTGCGTCACTTAGTATCTTCAGCCGAAGCAGGTCGTTAATCTCCAGGAGTCTGGAAGCTTGAAAACGCTCGCCAACAGTCGAGGGAAAAGTCTCACCCCTAAGAATTGTACTACGTCCACAGGGTGAATGGTGCCGTTATTTTTTTTTTTTTTTAGCGCCACTAGTTCTTCCAAATGAAAGAGAGATTTTTGTGTACTGATTGGCCATATATGCGATGCTTGCGAAAAAGCCAAAACCCCTCGGTGCATTTGTTCTGGATTCAGAGTGGATTCCTGCTTAAGCAACCAGTACACGTGGATCTTATTTCACTCCGGAAGACTTATACTGAGATTTTGATACCGGTAGGGGTTGCATGAAAGTTTGTATCTGCCCTTCCAGAATGAGTGCAGTCCACCCCTTGGTCGGGTTGCTTGGGAGTTTGTATCTCCTGTTCATCTGTACAGTTGCCCTTAAAATACACAAGGGGAACGGGAATTACGAGCGGTTTTACGGCTGGAAGGGCAGATGCGAAAACTCATGCGACCCAGGCCCGAATGAGGCCAGGGACACTATACACTTAGTGTATAGTGTCCCTGATGAGGCGTAGCAATATTTGTCCAGCCGTACTTCTAAGATCTCTTTTGTGACAGAAAGCGCTGAACGTAGTGTAACGTTTTACGTGTCGTGTTTTGCACCTGGATGTGCGCCTGTGCACTTACAGTGGAAGTACAGTGGAGCAGGTAGAAGCCTGCGAAAGCGACTGTCACACACCAGATGCACACACTCTTTTTTCAACAAAAAAGTCGACCGTGTATAGAAAACCCACATTTAATTAACTCACAATGAAATGGGTGATGTGTGGTTGATGTGAATGGCAATGAAAATGTAATGTGAATGTTTGAGGACAGTGTTGTGTTGCAACTACAGTGGTATGGTTACCAGACGACTATAGTTTCGCCGCACGGTGATGTAGACCTTGCGTGCCTGGGCAACTTCCAGCGGTCAGCTACTGTCGGATGTTGGTTGTGACGGTTAACAGCACAGCGTACAGAGATGCGGCCTGTCCGGCTGAAAACTGCAGTTCTACAAGTTCTGGCCGTTAAGTCGCGAACAGACGCGCTGTCGTCACCCGTGGGTTACGTCAAATAAACAAACTTTTGACGCTGTAATTTGACGTCACGCGAAGAATCCGATCGCGTGAAGTTACGCGCCGGCGATGGATGGACAGATGATATGATGCCGTGAACTAGATTCGTCACACGTAGGACTGACGACTGTAGTGTAGGCCAGTGATTACAGCACAGTAGCAAGGCCTAGATACGCGGTAAGCCCCCACCGACATTGCACGACATTGTTAAAACTCCTATCAGCCTAGAGGAAGAAACAAGAGGAGGAGAAAGAGAAGGAGAAAGAGGAGAAAGAGGAGAAAGAGGAGAAAGAGGAGGCGTAGAAGGAAATGTAGAACAGAGTTGCTTTAAGTGAGGAGCAAGCCCCATGTGCATGTAAACGGTACTAACTTTATATCCGAATAGCAGAGTTTTCCTGTCTCTGAAAACGCTGTTTAGGCGACCTTAAAACAAACTATTCGTTCCTGGGACGACCGAACACTTAATTATTACTGAGAAGTGAGGGAAAAAATAAGCTATTCGGTTTCCGTGCATGGGATATTCAAGGAACTTATTTCTGTCATGGCGGATATTTTGGGATAAGTAAGCTATTCGGGTTTCTTGCATATGGAGATAGGTATGAGGGGGGGGGGGAACCCTCTTCTGGTTCGATTTCTATGCTGTTTTCCCTACGCGTTTCTGTGGCTTTCACTGTGGTTTCTTGGTACAGTTCTTGGAATACCAGTTAGGGAAGAACCCTTAAAAGGACTGATTAAAGTCATGCTTTTTAAATGTTTCAGGTACCATAAGTTAGTAACTGTCGTTTAGATGCTGCCGTCGCTGAATGGGAT
>SMGT01003590.1:48600-64592 GCA_004794575.1 Lanistes nyassanus | reverse complement strand
GGGGGGGGGGGGGGGGGGAATCCCTCTTCTGGTTCGATTTCTATGCTGTTTTCCCTACGCGTTTCTGTGGCTTTCGCTGTAGTTTCTTGGTACAGTTCTTGGATTACCAGTTAGGGAAGAACCCTTAAAAGGACTGATTAAAGAATGATAGTCATGCTTTTTAAATGTTTCAGGTACCATAAGTTAGTTACTGTCGTTTAGATGCTGCCGTCGCTGAATGGGATATCTTTGAATGCTGTACCAGACATTCGGATGACGGGCGTTTGGTAATGTTTGCAGTGAGACGTTTTCTTGCGGACGTTTCGAACAAACGTGCTGGCCATTCGTAACCAGGTTAAAAGTTAATTCTTTCTTTGAAACTAGGACGCGGTTTCAAAGAAGACGAGGGGTTCCGTAATGCTGTTTCTTTTTAAAAGGAACTAATTATTGAACTTGGAATCCCTTCTACAGGCGATTTTTAAGAGCATTTCCGAAGAGATTTGAGTTGCTGTAGCATTTTAGCGCATGTGCCATTCGTCTAGGGGAATTCGACTAATCTGATCTAGAGTTTACAATGCTTGAAAAATTGAAGAGTCGCTGAATCGTAACTTCTGTGGCGAAGGCAAATTGTGTTTTATTTTGTCTGCGCAGTTGTTGAAAGAAGTGGCGTGTGTGAGACACCGAACACACCTTTTCGCTAGTTTAGAGTGAGTGAGCAAGGGATGGATGGATGGAGGGAGGGAGCGAGAGAGCAAGTGAACGAACGAATGGGTAAGCTAGTGAGTGAGTGAGCGAGAAAATGAGGGAGTAAAATTCTTTCTGTCATCTGCCGAACAAAAGTTTGAGAATTTGAGGACAAAGGGTCAGGGAGCGAGGACGAGGGGGGGGGGGAAAGGGAGGGAGGGTAGGGGGAGGGGGTTTTACTCAACCAGCAGGAAAACTGAACTCACTGTAACCTTCTGACTGCTACAATCAAAGTTGAACTCGTCGCCCGAATCTCATATTTAAGAGACATGGAGTATCTGACGATGAGGGGAAGACATGTGTCGCTCTATATATTATTTTTTGTCTCTGAGACCCACCAGATTTATCACAAAAAGAATTAAGGTTGTTCCACACAGCTGTGAGTTTGAACATGTCTGTTACCTTCTTTGTGGAACAAGCCCAGCAAAGTGATAATAACGTATAAAGAACACAAGGACAAGAAATGGACCAGTCCTTGAATGGGTTCGACATTAGTCAGGGGTGTACTCTCGACGTGGTAGTTGCGTTAGTACCATACGACATAAGTCATATGGACTCACAGCACAATGGTCTCAACCGCAGACCGAAATCTTACGCAAATCCGCGAGGCCACAAAGACAGAACATAATGGTCGCAAGCGAAAAGGGAGTCTTTTGGGAGACGGCGCTTGTTTAACAACTTCCGGCAAATCAAACCCACGTCCTTCGGGCATGTCCAAACCCCTCCGTCCCCCCCATCCCCGCCAAAGGTAGATAATTCTGTCGCCGGGGCAAGTGGAGGGGTTCTCCGTGTGGTCACTGTCTAATCTTGGTTACTTTCCCTTCCCGTGGCCAGCAGCAGCCGAGCGACGTTCTCGGTCATCGCCGCAGCCCCATGGCGCGACTCCTCGCTAATCTCGTTCCACTCCCGCCTTAATCCGCTCGAGCCTCGCCGCTGCCCGAAGCAACACGTGCGACAAGAAAAACGGACACAGGTTTTGGCGCCAGCGACCGGAGGCCATCGTTTGGAGGAACGATGAGGTGCACGAGCTTAAAGCATCGACCAGATCGTCTAGCGAGATAATGACCTCCTCCGGGGACCGTCGATCGTCGGGCAGATTGGAGCTCTTCTGCGTCAAGGTCCAAGAAAACGTCCAATCGAACCCCAACACGTCTCCCAGGTCCGCGGCGAGTTCCTGTTGCGCTGCAGCGAGCTGGAATTAGGAGCAGGGGCGGGAAGGGGAAGGGAAGGGCGAGAGAGTGAGGAAGGGAGAAGGGCTGAGGCGGTGAACGATCTGGCATCTAGAATTAAGGGGACAGACAAACCAGCTGTTGAAATCATTTAAGCTCCACCACGCCCTCCTGTCACCTGCTGCGACTCAGAACGTCTTAGCGCCGTGACTTATCGATCTGGAGAGCGGATAGGATCGAAGTGGGGTGAGAAGGGAAAAAAAGAAACTCCCCCAAACGTGGCTTTATAAGTACAGCTGATTTCATCCTGGGGCATTTGGGGCAGCAGAATGTTTCGCTGGCATGGCACTAACAAGGTGGTTATACGAGATTGTTCTGTGTTTAAGAGAAGCATAGGAACAAGCGGCGTGTAGATTTACTAATCCTGTCTGTCTGTCCGTCCGTTCGTCCTTCCGTCATAAGAGTGATGATAATGATGATGATGATAATCATAATTACAATAATTATTATGAAATTCCATCCTTACCCGTAAAATGAATGACAGAAAAATGTCTTCCCTTGTATACTTTTGCTTCACCGCCTAGCTATGCGAAAAAAATCTACAAATGTTTTCCTTTAATTATTAACGCCTCTACAACTAAATTCAGTAACAAATCAAGCGATCTTAGAAATCGAGTTATCTCAGGCAGCCTCAGCTTTTTGGTGAACCCGACTAGCGATCACTAAGGTGGGAGGGGCCGGGAGGTTGTTCCTGCAATGAGTATCTGTATCTACATCGATTCATTGTCCAGAAGACTGGGGACTCAATGTGGCGGCACGTTTGTCCCAGTACTGGGAAGACCTCTGGGGGTTGGCCACTCAACCCAAACAAAATCATCCATCTCGTTGTTAGTGTTCAGGAACTGTTTGGACACGGCATTTCCCTAATGGAAAACAACGAAGATGAAAAATGAAATGTCGGAGCAGCTCCTGTCTATTAGAACAAATCGTACATAACGAACCGTATGTACCTTTCGTAGGTTATAGAAGTATGCCGCATGATCGCTTCCCTGCACGCTGGACGCAAACATTGCAGTCAAATTGGACCATTTTGGGGGTCCTGGATTGATTTCGCATATTTCGAATTGAGCTGTCTGTAAACGAAACGGATATTGTGCATATAGCCGCTACTTAAACTTTTTGTTTGTCGACGAGGACACAGGAACACACAGGCTGCCCAGCCCATGAGCACGCTATGAAACGTCTGCATGTCCGTGCAAAAAGCGACCGGCCTAGGGCTCAAAGCCAGTACGATTGTACCTGAAAACTTGGATTTCGCGTCCACAGAGGAGCAGCAATCGCTAACGTGCGTTGCCTACAGACAAGGAATGCTTTTCTCGCTCAATGGAAAAAAAACACCCGCTAGCAGCGCTGTCTGGGTACTCTAACTGCGCCAAAAAAAAATTAGAAAGCGAATGCGAGTGAAATTCTCCCTCTGCAGACAAAGCATTTCTCTTCTCCAGGCCAGGCTGTTATAAAAGGCCTAATAGCTATTATCTTAAAAACAAGAGATGTCCCAGCCATTACGAGTAACAGCAAGAACCTTTGCTACATGACATAATTTTCGGAACGTGTGTAAAGATTGCTGCAGTTCTTTTTTTCATAATTCACATGTCAAGACCATTTTATTTTAAGCGGCTTTATAGACACAACTGCAAGAATTTTCTGTGGTTATTGTTCGTGGCTGTGGGCAAGGAGAGAGACACGAATAGGGACGAGAAGAAATTATCGACATTACACTGTGTTTCAGAAAAGTAAAGAAAGGAAAGGTTCGACCAAGTAATTTTTTCTCGTGAAGTTTGCGTGACTCCAAACTGCCTTTGACACGCAGAAAAACGTTTTGGAAGATATTTTTGAGGAAAAGGTGAAGGAGATGGCGATGATGATGCTGATGAAGTCTAATGATAGGGACTTATGGGTAAGAATAACAAAGAAGATGATGACAAGATGGTACACTCTAAATACTTTTAACACTAATAACATGTAAAAAGTGTTAAAGAAGATGCAAAATATGTCCGGGGTGTGTAAATAGTACACAGGACGTGTGCTACATGCGTTCTAAGTGTTCAAACCAAGCCCCTACTTGACTGAACACTTGCTGCTGGTTCTAACTTGGACACTTCTTGTTTACATGTATAAGGAAGTGATGACAATAACGACGAGGATGAAGATGAGTACAAGACTGACGACGATGACAATGATGACGATGAGGACCAACAAAGGGAGGAGACATTCTTTTTTTTTTAAAGACAGAACGTCACGTGATTGGAAGTGCGCAATCCAGCAGGACGAGTGTCACAGGCCCGCGAGATCCGCCATTTAGGCGGACTCCAGTGCCTCTATCAATGTAAATGTTTAATGGGATTACTTTTCCATCCTACATGGCACAAGGCACCGGCGTCTAGGAATTGGGTGGGGAGAGGAGACATCTTACCAGGAACCGTCGCTACAAGACGGCCCAGCATGTGGAGCTGTCTCGTGATGGAGGTCGTGTAATGACGGCCACAATTGCTAAGGCCTCCCGGAGCGAGACCAATTACACTTAGCTGCGACGCACTTGAAAACACGGCGAAAAGCAGAGAATACTTAAAAATTTATCTGATAGATGCTTCTTAAAGCCTCCAGCCGAGAGTTTAACCTGCGGCTTACTTACCTGGAGCAGGTCAGAGACGCTAACGATTTGGGTCTTTTGTTCGCGTAACAGGACTTTAAATACACTGTTGTGTTTGGTATTGACTCACCATTAGCTCGCTTCTTGTAGGTAAGGATGAAAGACAGACCGAGTCAGAAATACAGGCAAAAAAAGAGACAATTAAGAAATATGCGCGTAGAACTAAATAATTATAACAGGAAGAGGCTGCTATTTTCCCGCAGTGTGGAGAGACAGACAAGAATGTTAGACAGGAAGGGCAGGGCAGAAAGTGCACCAAGAAGGGTGAGGGAAACAGAGGGAAGAGAGAGAGGGAGAGACGGGGGGAGGGGCGAGAGGGAGAGAAGGAGAGAGAACTGAACTGAAGTTGTATTCAGCGTAGGCCGAAGGCTAAAACCCATGCACTGGGTGGACAGAGTGCCGTCCAGTTTGACTTTCCCCAGCCCCTAATCACACCTGATGTCGGTGCGGTGTCAATGTGAGTTCTTGATATTTGCGAGTCATCTAGAAGACTAAAGCTTGTGGATTTTTCCAAAGCGAAAAGCAAGAACACGGACATTTTACATCGTTCATGATTTCCTGCTAAAGAAACTGAAACGATAAAAGCAAAGTCGTGAGTGAAGTTGAGGGTAGTGTAATCTTTGTCAAGACTGATTCCTGGTTGACGAAATGTTTTCCTTTGGGTACCTTCGCCTTCACTGTAGAAACATCGGAATGCTTTGCACTGCAGCACGGTATATTGTCATGCCATACAGACTCTACCTCGCGCGGTCAACATACGCTATACTTCCGCGAATTTTCGTCTGCTTCAGATGCATGCGCATGAACGTCAGCCTCCCCTGTGATTAAAATGGGAATGCTGAATTTTTACTTTGTTCGTCACATGAGCCACCAGCAGCCCTTAAAGACACGGAAACACTTTTTTTTAAACATCAAGTATTTGCAGGCCCACTTATTTTTATACTTTGTTTTTTCCTTTCAGTCATTAAATACAATGCAGTGCAAATGGAAAGTATTAAAGGACTACAGTGAATCGACTGTCGTACACAAACCAAAACTTGCTTCGTTATTTTTAAATAGATGCATTTGCTCAGGCGCTGTCTTGTTGGCATTTATTGTTGTGTACAAGAAACCTGTCATTTCCACCGAGTTATGATCACGAAACTTATCGTAAAAGGAACTTCACGTCGACTACACGCGAGACAACTAGTCAGGGATGACAACACAGCGGTAGCGCTGGTGCCTGGTGTTTATCGTGTGCTGGCAGGCTCGCTAATCTTCCTGGTCACGTGACAGGTCATTCTGCCAATCGATTGTGCGTATTTCATGTGTTATTCTAGTCGTGTTGTCGATGTAGTGCTTTCATTCGCAAACATCATTTGCCTATGAATGCTGTGCGTATGAATGGCTGCAGAAAACGAAACAGGGCTGGGGCGGGGGTGGCGTGGGTTAGGGGTAGGGTGGGATGGCGAGAGAGTGAAGTTTTTAAGAATTGCCCAAAGTATACCACAAGCAATGCTGCATGAGTGGGTCGTATTCTAGGGTAGGGTATCTGCCCTTCCGACCATAAGAGCGGTCATGACTTCGTTCACTCTGTATATTTTATGTGCAGTTTTGCGAAAGAATAGAAGAAGCGAACGGCCCTGCACTCCCTCCCCGTTTAATTTTATAAAAGTGGATTAAATTAGACAGGGGGAGTGAGACTTACCGGCGGTTTTATGCACGAAGAGGCTTACAAACTTTCATGCAGTCGACCCAGGGCAGCGTCGTCATTATGAATCTTTGCAACGTGACTAAATGACATAACCAGGCTTATGGATTATTTCCAGACTGGCATGTCACGGCGTTTCAATTTTCTCCAGAGCTGAAACGGGCGATTTTCAGAGAGGGTAATGCTGGGTTAGACTTTTTTTTCTAACAGCAGTTCCCCTTTCGCTCACATATATGCAGCTGGAACAAGTTTTTAAAGTGTGGCGCTGGCATCGATGTTTTGGACCTGATGAAGTTTCACTTCAGCGTTTTGAGAACGAAGTGACCAAGTGGGAGAGGGGGAGGGGGAGCCTAGCAAACAGGAGTTTCAGAGAAATCTGCGAGATATGCAAACAGTTTTTTCCCCAAATTGTTCAATGCTTACGGACAACGCATGAAAACAGTTCGATGAAGAAGTCCACAAAACTTTGTAAAGATGCGGGCCGTGACTAACAGGAAATCAGTCTAAGTGACAGTTGTGCAAAATAGTGACATCAGATCCACTTAAAAATTTTTTTTTAATCATAGCAGGCCGAGTTTTCTTTCTTTGTTTTTCTTTCTTTCTTCTTTCATTTTCTTTCTCTTTCTTTCTTTCCTTCCTTCTTTCTTTCTTTCCTTTCTTCCTTGTTTCTTTCCTTCCTTTTTTTCTTTATTCCCTTCTAGAAGAAAATGGTTGACTATCGGGCCCCGAAATCGGCCAGCTGTGTCCGACAGCCAGACTCGAAGCTGAGATTCAAGATGCCTGATGCCGTCTGCGTTGTTTGTTCTTTATTTTTGGTTAGTTTATTGGTTGGTTTCTTTCGTTCTTCATTTCAAGGTAAATTTCTTCAGATCACGTTTGGGAAGAAAGCAGGCCATGTCCCGGAGGTCGGCGAAACACAAGCCAAGCTCATACGCCGTCTCACGGCGCGATATTGTGGTGACATGATTCCCCGAGGGACAGGAGCCAAGATTCTCTCACTTACACCATGCGAGATGCAATTTGACAATAATGCAGCACCGCTATTTTTAGACCAACTCGGAAGTGCATTACCGTGTCTTTAGACGTCGCCAGAGTCTGCAGTATTCATGAGCTCGAACACCGTGCTGTTAGTGTGTGTTGGGGGTTGGTGGTGGTAGTGGGGTAGAGGGGAGGGTGACATGGCACAGGGGCTGAGTACAGCACAAACTTTCCAAACATCGTGGTGAGCTTCCCACTGACAGGCCACAGCTGTAGGCTCATGCAAACCACCACTGACACACCGAAAAATAGTGAGAAAATGCCTGCAAGTGTTTGTCTGCCCATCGCTTTGTTTCTGCGGCTCACTCTCTCATCATTTTCTGTCTCACCGTGTCCCGTCGTCTTTCGCACTCCAGCTCCCGTCTGAATTATTCACACACCTGTCACCTGGTCCCTTTCGCTATCTTCCTTCCTCACACCTTCTGTCAGTAGCCCCGTTTTCACCTCTCTCGTCCCAATTCCCCATCTCGTTTTTTCCCCTTGTCCTAATTTGGTCATTGTTCAGACTCTGTACCTAATTCCTGTCTCGTTCTGTAATCTAACTTCTGCTTATGGTATGCGCGAGTGCGAGTGTGTGTGTGTGTGCGAGCGTGAGTGACTTAGAGGGACAGAAGAGAGAAGAACAGAGGGAGAGAACGAAGAGATGGGTGTGGAACAGAGAACGTCTGTGTACCGTTATCTGTTTGTCTGTTCGCACACCTGTAGGATATGCGGGCCTACTTGTCTGCCTCTGTATTGTTTGATCAGTCTTCGTGGCTGTTTCTGTGGCTGCTCACCTGCCTGACCCGCTGTGTCCATGGATATGGTACTTAATAGACAACGAGAAACCACATTTTAACGCCGCAGACAGTCTGGACAGCTATCATGCGTGATTAACAGTTAGGTTTAAGAATCCAATCAGTTTTGTGAGAGAAACATCTGTGAGAGAGAGAGAGAGAGTGAAGAAGAGAGAGTGAGGGAAGAAGAGAGTGCGTTCGCTTGCACTTGCGTGGGCTTATTTAATGACGGCAAGAAGTGGAGAGTAGGCACTTCATTACGAAATACGCACCGCCTATTGTTTTCGCGAGGGTGAGTACATTTGTGAGTGTGTGTGAGTGAGTGGTGTGTGTGTATGTGCGCGCGTGCGGGGTTGAATGTTTGTATGTGTGCGTGCGTGCGTGCGTATGATTTGTTTGTGTGCGAGTGAGCACGGGGCTCTTCATTTAACGCGCGAGAGAACTACCATTTTTTCATTGCCGAATCCATTCATTGATTTGCTTCACCATGTCCATATCACCGTTCTCTGTACTGGCAATTTACAAGCAAACCAACCACTACATTTAGACCGCTGCCGCGCCGTTAGTGGCTGTGGCGGAGAAAGAGAATGGAAAATCGAGCAAAGCAGTTCCCCACAATAAGCCGCGCCCTTGTCGTCTAGCGGCAAGCAGGCAGCGCAGAAGTGCTCATAATTAATGGAAGCATCCGTTTTCAGAGATTTTCTAACCGCGGAACAAACCACACAATATTAGGCACGTAATCTCCGCAAGAAAGACGTATTGCCGAAGGAGCGTTCTTTAGCCACCGATCACCATTCGGGGCAAAAGCTTTTTTTGTTGGGCTTCTTTTCGATTCTTTCTTACGTCGCGAATACCTTTGAATTTTCTCCCCTGTGGGACGCTGGAGTACTCTCTCAGCGCCATTGTTCCTGCGCCGTGCGCGAAAGGAAGCCCCGTAAGGGTGACGAAGTGTACTTGACGGACGATAAAAGGTTCCGAGTGATGGTGAAAATCCGAGGCGCGTTTCATAAAACGCAAGAAAGGCGAGCGACAGCTAGGCAGTGAGGTCAGAGCCGTATTAGGCGATCGAGCGACAGCTAGGTGGTGACGTCAGAGGCATGCTACAAAACACCTAGCTGTCGCTCGCCTTTCTCGAGTCTATATAACACGTCTTGGGTGGCAAGGGCTGCGAGAACCGGGTGTTCTGCGGATGTCAGTAGCTGATCGAGAGCTGTGAATAATGACGGAGCAACAAGGGTCCTTGATGCCTCGAATAGCAAGAGAACCCACCATTTTTTCCAGCTTTGCCCATCGTCTTGTGCGCAACTTATTTACTTAAACCCTTCAGGCCCTTTCTCGCGCTGGTTGTTAATGTTCCCGGGAGGAGAAGTGTATCAGGCGAGGGGCACTTCATGCCAACTATGAGCGGCTGAAACCTGTTTTGGCCTGGAAGGAAGACTGAAATGACGAGGGAAACATGGCTTGTATATTTGCGCTAAGCGAAGTTTATTTTACATTATGTCTACATTCTACAAGAACGGATATGTGACCTGGAAATGATAATCGTTATAATCTAATATATGAAGCCGAATGTGTGTGTGTGTGTGCTTATTTTTGTTATACAAATCCGCACGTCTGAACCAATCCACACAAAATTTGGCACGCGGGTTCCTTTTCACCTGCAGGAGGTCAAAGGCCATATTTCGACCCTGTACCTAGATGTATATATATATACAAATGAAATAAATATGACGAGGCCCTTAACACGTGTACACGGCCATCAGCGTGCAAGGGAGATCACCAACGTTCCCTTTCGTACAAAGAGTACTTTCCCTAGCCTCACTTGACGAGCCAACACGTACAAGTCACCGTTGTGTGTGGCTAATCAAATGGCGAGCTTTATACCGGGACTGTGTTTCTGGGGGAGGAGAGCGATAGTGTTTCCGGGGAGAGAAGGAGTAGGGTGGGGGTTACGGAAGGGTGTGGGTTAAGGGTGGGGTTAGGTAGGGAGGGATAAGGGGTAGGGGTGTAGTTAGTAAAGAGATAGGGGTCGGGTTAGAGAAGGGGTAGAGTGGGTAGGGTAAGGCTTAAGATTATGAGTTGATTGGCGAAACATGATCGTGACTTTTTAATGCTCTTTATTCAAAGAAAAAATCCTGGGCAGGGCCGGGTCCTCTGGGTAGTAATCTACAGTTATGGACTCCATCGTCTTTATGTCCTCAGTATTGTTCCTACAAAATCAAATAAAGACGAATGAACACCATTCGCGAGCAGACACATAGATTCATGTACATCTGGCCCGTCAAGCGCTTATACACAATACGAACCCTCTCTCTGTTTCGCACTCACGCGCGCACAAAAATATAGATACATACATGGCTAGATAGAGATCTAAGGAAAGACAAACACGCAAGCACGCACGCACGCACACAAGGATTATATCTGTATTTGTATGACTGCCTTGTCAACCAAATCAGAGAAAATGCTCTTTAGGCAAAACGCATTTAGAGTAATTTCTGTGATTTGGTTGACAAGGCTTTGTCTCCATTGTAAACAGAACACGCAAGGGAGAGACTATTAAAACATTGCTTCCCTTGCAAACAACCAGCCATTTGTGGACCCAAGAGACTGAAATGAAATGTTCACATGTCTAGCCTGTCACGTGGTACTAATCCGGGCACTAATCCGGACTAGTTTCAGTCACACACCGGGGGAATGCGGAGAGAAAGATTCACAAACGTAGCTAAAGGATATAGAACTTAGACATTTAACTACGCATTCTTACTTTTTAAAGCCAAAAATGATTTACTGTTATTTTTTATGCGTGCCATATTGCATTATTAAAGGTCTGTGGATCAAGAATTTTTTTTGAAACGAGGGGCAGACAGGGAGGGGAATGCATTATACACAAAAAGAAATTTAAAGGCGGTTTTACAGAACGAACCGATTTCAAGAAGCCATTGTGGATCCGCTTTTAATATTTTAGATGAAAATTAAATCTTTGCGGCCGTTCAAACTTTTGTTTTGAAGCCGACATAGCTTAACAATAACCAAGGGGTTAGAAGAAAATGCACAGCGATCGACTAGCACAGTCCGCCGATTAAACCCGACAGACTCGATGCCTAGTTAAAGATGGCGGGTGTCCCTGAGATTTTTAAAAAATCCTCTTAGACGACTTTTTAAAGGTCAGGCTAACATACAGACGAAGGTGGTTTCTTATACTGTAGATCAATTGCACACGTGATTTATTTTTCGTTTTTGAAGTCGTTGGATGTACGGTTATGAGTGCGGTGAGCTGCCATCACAAGGCGTACGAATGCACGACTGTGGAGACGAGTGTCAACACAAAGCATCGCTGGCACCACTTCCTGAACCTGTCTTGATGTCGACTCGATGAGTTGCTCCCATTATATACACCGATTGGGTTAGTGTAAAGAGTTTTTAAAATTTGGTATATTAATCAAGTCTAATGTTAGTTACGGTTAGTGGTCCCCAGAAGCCATATCTTTGCCAGCCGACTAAACGATGCGATAGAAACGAAACACGTCCGAGTGACGCAAGGGCTTGGATTGCAAGTGATGAGGTCAGCCGATGTGAATGCAGACCCAGCTCAACGTAAACTACACCCACTAGCCTCCACGGCAACCTCAAACTTTTAAAGATCAGGCATGTCTAAAGGACTTGCTGGAAACTGAGGCCCTGAAAAGGATCCCATTTTGGAGCAATGGAATTCTGGTTTTACTCTTGGGCGTTTTCATAACTGCATGATATCCCTTGCAGTGCCTCAGAATTTTGTGTACCACAGTCAGCCGCCTGTTCTAAAACACAGGAGACTGGTGCTTTTCTCGACGAAAGTTTTACTGGAGACAATCTCTGATCATTTCCTTGTATTCTTACTGACACAAATCCTTGTGTTATGGCCTCTATTGTGTACTGTTCTTGTGTGGCGGGTGCATGCAGTATGCTTGGATTTTATGTGGCGACCAGCTCATAAGCTTTTAGCTTTTATGACACCCGATATTTGTACAAATGTAGTCGAAATGCTAAACACAAATCCTTTTCACACTGATGTGGCAGATCTGGAAAGATGCTTACTATCTGGTACATGTAATAGCCGTCACACGAACAAAAAGTCGTAAGATTTTCTCTCAACGTATTATTGTCCACATTCTCTCAAGCAAAAATAAAGACAAGAAAAAAAGAAAAGAAAAAGAAGGCAGAGAGGCAGGCAAGAGGGAAATAAGAAAGAAACGAAAGGAGGGATAAAAACTAAACAGGCAGACAAGAAGAAAGAAACGAATTAAAGTCGTAATCTATAATCAGTAAGTCTACCCGTCATCACGGCAATGGTACGTTAGTTTCATTAAACACGGTACCGACACTTGAGTAGTTGACCATCAGCAAGCATTAAAACTAAAGTAACGAACGTGCATGCATGGCATGCCCCTGTAAGGGTCCGAGCTTAACGAATGGCACGTGTTTGTATCCATTATTTAGCGATGGGACATCGAACGTGAGCCTTTCTTGTCAATTAATGAACGCCCTCTGCTCGAGCGTGCATACGAGCCGGGTGTACTGACACGCAAGAACGCACGTCTGCATTTTAACTGCCGTCAGGTGAGATATGGTTGGAACTGGAAACCCCCAAAAGCCAGGAAGGTATAGATCTTCACAGAGATCTTTTGCACTCCTAATCTTAACAGAGAGCGCTTCCATCTCTTTAATAAGAGGTTTTCAAAGCATTAGAGCACACGCTTTCAAATGAAATAACTTGTTTATTGTAAAATATCGCACAAGATTTATGTTGTTCAATGAAGCACGTGACTATATATTATTGCCGTTGGTGATTTAAACAGGGTTGCAGGAATAGAGGATGGCTTACCTAATCGTTGCATTCATTCCTAAAACAGCGCAAGGCACGCTCTTGTTCTGAAACTAATTAAAACTAAAAAAAATCCTTTTGTAAAGTATATCATCTGGTTCTCGTTACTGATGTACACAGAAAGATTGGTTGGTTGGTTGTCGTTGCTTAACCTCCTGCCGCGCATCATGCCAGGACGGTGTTGCTTAGACAAAGTAACGTGCTGCCACACGTGGGACTGATGTCAAAACACGGGCTTCAGTCCCACCCAGTCGCATTATACTGACACCGGGCCAACCAGTCCTTGTACTGTTCCCTGTAGTGCCAGGCGTCTGGCAGGACAGCTGCTAGATTGCCAATTTTAGTCTTATGTATGACTGCCGGGTGCGAACCACCGACCTCTTGCCGAGAAGCGGACGTTTTAACCACTAGACCACCGTAGAAGGAAGGACACAAGAGATAAAGGGTGGGGATGGATCAGCCTTGGTCTGCTAGCTCAGAATAGTCCATTCACGTGCATCGGTGGTGCCTCAGACAGAGGCCACAGTTCCTGAATCGTGAGAGAACTTCGACAGCGCGAAGCGTTAATTGGCTCACAGGGCAGCTGCCAACGATCCGCTTTCAAAGCAACTCTTCGACTTCCTAGTGGTGCTGCGGACGCCATCCACAGACGACACCGATGTTGTCTTTTTTTAAAAATCAAAACCAGAAAAACGAGAAAGACTTTACTAACAGTTTTGAGAGTGTTAGTATTTGGTTAAACGCTTACGTTTGGAGGCCTTTAGTGCAGCTTCATGCAGTGATAACCCTTCTTTTACAAGAACATGTGTGGGTTAGCGCCAGGTTCATACAATGATAACTCTTTTGTTATAAGGCCATGTGCGTGTTAGTGGCTCTAACCACTCTAACATTAGTTCTCTTTGCCCTATAAATCAGGGTCATTGGCGAAAACGCGCATTCCAGTGTTTAAAAGCAAAGTGCGCTAACAATCAAAGGGTTCAAATCTCGTCTCGTCTCGTCTTCACATGTTTGCTGTGAATGTGTTAGCTGTTTACAAGGCACTGAAACTGTTTAGGTCTACAGTATTTTAGTAATAAAGTAGGCCCCTAAGTTTCTTATGCTTTCTTTCGGTTAAAGTTTCCGATGCCCAAGCAATCCATCCGGTTAGTTTTAAGATAAAAAAGAGAGATTTCCCTGCCAAAATTAGGCACTAGCGGGTGATATGTGTGATTCCTCTTTGCATAAGGGCACAGACTTGGACTTTGCCCCCACCCACCATCATTGCTATCAAAACCCCGCCATTCCTCCATCGACTGCTTGAGTAGGGGGTTTGGAATTAATTTTTGGTACGCATGGTCAGCTGTGTACCAGACCTTCGGAAAGAGTGATGGAAGAATCGATAATTGCAGAGGAGGCCGGGGAGGGGATTCAGAATCAGACAAATATCTAGAGCTGCACATGAGAGCAAAGGAAACTTTTCATTCTCCTCGTGCAAGACAAAAGATCGCGTAGATAAGGGCAAGACTAAGCTGGGGTTGCAGCGACAAAACTGACATCTCATTCAATCAAGTACAGAAGCGTTTTTTTCGCCACTCCAATGGTCTTTATCGTACAGTATATAATCTCTTTTGGGCGGGTTTGAAAGATGACACGCACGCAAATAGATTCATCAAAATCTGTTTTCTTTCCAAGAAAAACGTATTACTGCTGCGAGAATAAAAGAACTGAAAATATTTTCAATGATGCGAGAGAAGACACTTCGTGTGTGTGTCTGTGACAAAGAATATTGAAGCCTGTAAACTATAAACCACACGCCCATGCATGACCCCGCGTAACTGTTTATAGATTAACGAACGCTCATAATTGTAATGCCACCTCAGCATGCGCACAGAACGGCAACGGTTGTGCTAAATTAAACTCCGGATCGGCATTTCTCCCGTCCTGGTGCATCCGAAATCTGCACTATACCTATAGCCTAAGCTTATGAAAGAGATGTCTGTTTCCCTAGAAGCCTCTCCTAACCGGACGAATTCCTGATCGTGATCAGAGCTAGGACGCTGTCACGTTACGGATGGTTTTCTACAGCGCTATGGTTCAACTATGTGTTGTTTCATTGTATCTTTACATAGTATTGCATCCTTTCATTCACTGAAGGATTGACACGTTAGTGACGCATAAAACTGTGTCGTCATGGAAGGAAAGACGTCATGCGTTCTCTCATAGAAACGCGTAGATATCAGCTTGGAGAACCAATGAGAAAATGTGAATTATGTTGCGAGGGGAGACGGAAGAAATTTTGGGGGTTTCCAACGATTACTGAGGATTCGAGCAGAGGTTATGAACGGGCGAGGACGTGCTTCGTGTTGAAGGAACGCTAACAGCCACTGTTAACGGACTTTGTTTAGTTACTGGGAGAAAACAGTCGAGAGTTTACTGTTTCCGCTTAGTCCTTGCTGTTGGAGGAATTTTTAGCTTCATTAGGCAAGATTTGTCGCCACTTTCTCGAGGTTTGTGAAAGTGGCAGGTAGACACTTGTTGAATCATCAGAGGGGAGATTTAACGGCCAAGCGACCGGTGATAAACTTTCTTGATCTGCTACTTGTGTAGACGACTTAGGAGTAGGTCGTGAGTAGGCAGTGAAAGAGCTACTGTCCACTATAGAGTGGAAATCACTTTCTCATAGATCTGAAATCTATGAGAAGTGTGTGGTTAACTGTAACGGCTGAACAAGGACGTTCAAGGACAAACCGACAGACTGAGCAACGCATTACCTGTGATCCGAGGATACCGATACCGAAGACCCATTTGCTGTTATCCATTGGTTTGACAAAATTGGATATCAATCCTTCTTCCGCCCTGCCGACTGTTCATCTCGAATCTACATACCATAGACTGAGCATTCACCTTTCCGCGAATCTCGTCTACGGACATCACTGTCTCCACCTGCGCATCTACATGCCATAGACTGAGCACTCACATTTCCGTGAATCTCGTCTACGGACATCAACTGTCTCCACCTGCGCATCTACATACCATAGACTGAGCA
>SMGT01003590.1:0-48537 GCA_004794575.1 Lanistes nyassanus | reverse complement strand
TACCTGTTATGTGGACGAACACTGATGTGTCCGACCCACCCTTGACTGGAATATAATTCTGTGCCTGTGGAATAACTGTACACACCGCAAGTAGATTTGCGATTTATTTTTTATTCAACTATACTTCAGTTGTATTATTGTTCTACAAGTTGTAACACATCACACATTGTTTCTATCATACATTCACGCACTCATACACGCATTTGTTACTTATTTGTTCATTCATATCTCTTCTCCCTCTACTATCCTTCATATTGTTTATAGTTCAATAAATGTGTTAATTTATCTGGTCGTGTACCTTTTGGTTGAAAAGGTGAGGGTCTGCACTAGGCGTATGCTTTTTCGTATTTCTTCCCTAGAATTTCAGCACACCCCACAAAACGTTACAGACGCACGTTCGAGAAAGACCAAGAGGGCAGCATCGAATCTACACCACACTTGGTTTGCTTGGGCGTCCGTTACCTACACTTCCGGTCACAAAAAGCTCGGAAAGACCCAGGGCTGGGTTTAACTGGTGTTCGTGGTGTCGTAAGATCGGTCGTAAGGCCAGTTCACCCTGTATATATGTTGTGTACGCCTTAACTGATGAACAACAAACGCGATAACCCGCGCGGCAAAGCGCTGTATCCCTTCCCGCGGCCACCGGAGGACGGTGGTGAGATAACAAGGCCACGCTACAGGCGTCTCTCGCGCCTGCAAATCTCCGGTCGGGGTGGGGGTGGAGGTGGAAGTACCGCTGGGGCTTCCAAACGATGGCAAATGATCCAGAGAGGAGTCCGGGGACTGTTGTGATTTATGCGTCGTCTCCTCTTGCGGCCGCCTTGCTCCGGTGCCAAGGTCAGAACTTAAGCATTGTGCCGAGTAAGCAAGTTTGGAATTAACCCTTTCGGTGTCGCTGTCGTTGGTGTTCTCTGCCTGTAGTGTCTTTCCCGTGGCCTTTGAAGCGTTTTTGTTTAGCAGTTTAACCCACTCGTTCGCTCGCTCGCTTGCTCACTCACTCTGTCGCTCTCACTCACTCACGCATGCACTATTAATCTTTCTTTCGTTCCCCCCCCCCCCATCTTGAAGGGGAGAAAAAGTAAGACAGAGGAGATGTCGGTGTGTGTGCGTTTGTGTAAGTGGGTGTGTGTGCGTGCATGTTTGTACGTTGTTCGTGATTATGTCGGGTAACATAAAGGTTGCGTCGGAGTAACAGAAGTAATACAGTTAATAAAACTTATGGTGAATGTGAGGACCATAATATAATTCTAGATAAATACGTGTGATCTTGTTTAACAGGGTTGCGTGCGTGACGAGGAAACAAAGAGAGTTCAATTTTCTAATAGTTAAATAGTGGAATTTTTTTTAAATCTCAGGGTGAGTAAAGCATTACTGTTTTTCTGTGCTTGTGCCCTTTAACCAGAAAGGGGAGGAGTTTTGAAATTAGTGGAAGGCAGGGATGCGAGGAAGAGTGTGTGTGTGTGTGTGTGGTGGTGGTGGGTGGGGGGTCTTTCAAAGCTGCAGAGGACCAAATAGCGATAGTCATCCCATTCCGCTGGCAATGGTCCCACGAAGTCTAAGCGCAGCAACTTCGTGCGTGTGTGCGTGTGTTGATCTTTACTCTTCTTGTCCGTCCCCCATCCCCCCCCCAGCTTTCCATGCAGGTATACCTCCTCCTGACCCCTGCTTTTCCCGAACACCCTTCAGGTTTCGTATGGTCCCCGCGCAATAGGATACGCTAAGAAGAGCAGCGTGAGCGGTGTTTATGCTGTGCTCTCCAGTGATGGGCAAGTTTGCTTTCCAGCGGGCTAGTTTGTTTGTTTTGATTGCAGTTACGCTTTCTGGCTGCATACACCTCTCCTTCAATGCCTTCCTACGTATTAAATTCTCCCACCTCTCTCTATCCCCCCCACACCCCCGGCATAAAAAAACACACTTTTTGTATAGCCCTATTCCGGGCGAATAGCGAGAGAACTGATTTTGAGAATATTAAGGGTTTTTTTCTTACACTGTTGGATTTTAACCGGTGCTCCTTTGTATGTGATTTTCAGACACGCAGAGTAATCAGGAGTGACATAAATACTGCTGTCTTTATAAATAATCATAAATAAAACGCAATCAAATTAATACACGCATGTCTGTATGCACGTTTTTACACACATGTATTACTGTGTATGTGTACTTATTTTTGTCTACTTTGAGTGTTAATTTCTAGCATAAGGCAGTTGGTATGAACAGTAGGCAAACCAAAACTTTCGGGACATTTAGATGGAGAAATTAGTGTAAAGTAGACTTGTAGCAATGTGAATTGTACCCACTGTATAACTTTGATTATTCGTCATTTGCAAACAACAACTGGTTCAATGAGTACCTGATGCAGAGACAAACATATGCAGATTAACTAACCCGGTTGCATGCGTGACGCCTAAGTTAACAGACGCTCCTAACGCCCTCTGCAGGAGGGACAAAAAATGAAAATGCTGTCATATCCGATACTATAAACTTTTTGTGATATAGCCAAAGTTTTTGTCTGTCTTCATTTAATGCTTTTAAATATAGCCCGTGGATGGAAATGAAGCTGGTTTGCCAGTTCGAGATTACGGTGTGTTTGAGATTCCGGTGTGTTTGAGATTCCGGTCTATCTGAGAACAGCTGTAAAACATGTCTGCTGCTTGCAGTCAAGTTCAGGTCTGGTAGGAAAGGTCGCCTGAGAGTGATCCTGACCTTGGCAGTCCAATTACTCCAGGGCTGTCGTCAGGACGTCTTCCTATTATTTCTCCTTCAGAGAATTCTTCAATCCACTGATTCGGTCTACATTTGTTTATCCTTGAGGGTGTTGTTTAATCTCACAGTACAGACGTCTTTATGTAGATGCGTGTATTAATGCATGCTGGTTCTGGTGGGCATGGTTTCTGCGAGACACTCTATGTACTATTTCAGTTAAAGACCTTCCGAAAGAAAGAAACAGGGAATACATGAAAAAAAAACAGCAAAAAAGGAAAAAAAGGAGAAAAAGGAAAGATGAAGTAAACGAAATGAAAGACGAAGAAAGAGAGAGAAAGAAAGAGAGCAAGAACGAACGAAAGAAAGAAAAGAAAGGAAAGGTAAAGACCATATGGCCTCTTATTACGAGACACTCTACCTTCAGTCTCTAAAACCTTCAGCACGCACGCACGCAGGCAGATGTCCACAATTATTATTTGTCTATTTTATTTGTTTACATTATGCTGCCAAACGCTCTATTCCAAATACACTTTATCTCAGAAATGCGTCAGGAAGCGCCGCCTACAGGGAATATGTACATTGCCTGCCTCTGGTGCAGTTTTAACGGTTAGATAGAAGTATAGTGCTATACATCTATAGTACGAAAGCCTTCTAAACGTTGACTTTGGGGAAAAAAATCAACCTCTGCTAACTGTTTCCTACCCAAAACTAATATCACTGTTTCGATACAGGCCAAGACTATGATTTGTTTGCAGGAGATAATCTGTGTACACGTATAATTAATCAAATTATAATTACGTACAAATTATTTCAAAAATATTTCCCGTATTTCCTTATTTTGTACACCAGGTTGAGGTTAACTCCACTTCCAGGTATCCGATCTGTAGAAAACAAAACGCTGCTTTCTTATCCAAGAGATGGTGTCGCTTGCTTACTTGATTTTCTACCCACTCCCATTTTTTTACCTTCTCTCTCTCTCTCTCTCTCTCTTCAATATTTCTACTTCAACCAAAAAAAAAAAAAGCCGAGGCTGCACTCAGGGGATGTAATTTGTATGCATATAGCAAAACGTCAGTTGTTATTGATTTGCTTGTTGAGAGTTATGGCACAGCCAGAATTGTTGCGATTATGATTTGTTTTCTGTCGGATATGGTCTCTGCGAGATAACTGGTGCCAGCCACAGGCCCCGAGAGACCCATCTTGTCTTCTTTGGTTACGCGTGCGGACATAGATAGGTAATTATTGCTAAGATACCGAAAGCTGGAGTAAAAATCGAACACAGTTGTGTCCTCCTGAGATTATCTCCTTTGGGTCCCAAAGGGAGGCAATACAGAACACATGGCTGTCGTCAATATAGGTGCTTTCGGGTCTAAACGACTTTTTTTTTTGGGGGGGGGGGGGGGGAAGAATTTTACACTTAAAGGAAATGAAACTCGGGATTTTTTTGGTTTTGGAATATTGGTAGCTTAGGAAAACACGAAATGTGGTCGCATGGATTTACAACATCTGGAATAGTTATGACAGGGGTGCTTAGTTAACACAAATATGCTCTAATCTCTGAAAGCGCACCGCATGCAAAAATTTCTGAGGTTAGACGTGGCAGGGATACAAAGAATAAATTTAAGCCATCATCTTCGCAATAGTGTGAACTTGCCATCCTTCAGATGTGATCTGTTTGTCTGTTGATTTCCCAGTGGCACACGACAAAGAGTTTCAGCGAATATGGTCTGTTATGTTTGCCTTTTCGCATCAACACGTTGAACAAAAATCTGGCTCCAATTTTGCGAGCTAGGTCGAGTGACAAGAGTGATAAACAGAGGAGGACATAAAAGGGACGTTACTGCACTTTTGACGCCCGTTTAAAAATCTTGCCTCATTAAGTGAAGTGAATTTTCACGGAGTGGTTTTGGAATAAAAACTCATGGAAGTTGAATGGCGGAAGAACAGTAATTGGTGACAGCAACAGCAAAGAAGCCATCAAGTGGGAGAGAACCCGAAATGAAGGATACGTATTTATAGCTACATGTATTTTAAAAAAGTGGGGTGGGGGACCTGTATGTCATTCTTGTATTTCATCAGCACAGGCGGGATCGAAAAGTTCCCTCTCTCTTTAGGGAACATGTCAACACGAGCAAAAGTAACAAGTAGAAGGGAAGATAGAAGAACAGAAGAAATTTATAAAGTAGACGGTAGTCCTTTCCAAAGATGGACGTGTATATTCAAAAATAAAAATAAATGAAAGTTTTAAATCGATCGGATTTTGCAGAAACGTAATCAAGCTCAGCAAATGGATCACTTAGACTAAAATCAATAAAATAATTTACACAAAGCTAATTGGTTATTACGAGAGTTTGCCTGGACGGAGACAGGAAGGGGAGAGTAAGGAAGTGGAGGAGAGTGTGGGCGGAGGGGGGAGGAAGGACACATTTAGAGTTACAGCGCGAGAAAGACTCAGAAAGAGCGAGAGATCAAATTGCAGAGCAACATATGACAAACACAAACATAGCAAGACCGAGATTGGATGAAACCTGCTCTCTGCACTTTGCCAACGATTTTCAGAGTGTTTTCAAACGGGTCTGGTGCACGCGGAAGTTCTAATTGGTCAATAAATGAGGAAAGCATTCATCAACGTCTCCGGCTAGTCGTGCGGCAAGTGCGCATGCGCGCTGGTCGCACGGCCAACGACCGCAGAGGACGCTGGGAAGTGGCCGTGGCGTGCTGCACACATCAGTGATTTGTTGCTGAGCCTCCAGCCCCGGGTCTGGGAAACCAAGAACCTGATCTCATGATCACAGCCCACGTCGGGCGCTACCAGTCTCCAACCTTGTCATGCGTGGTGATCGATCTCGCCAAGCGTTTCTCTCCCTTGCCACCCCTCTCCCCTCCAGGTCCCCACTTTCGTCCTTCTTTTCTTCCAAATGTGGTCGCATGGATTTACAACATCTGGAATAGTTATGATACAAAGCGATGACGAACGGTAGTCGAAACTCGTCGGCCCGTTATCGGCCGGCAAAGTTAGATCATCGGCCGATGCTGGCTTGCACGCGGGGTCTCTGTCCGTCTTGCCACTTTCTCCCAAGCCTCCCATCTTTTCCTCGTCATTCTCTTTCTTTTTGCATGTATCCCTTATCATACCCCCCGTCTTTTCCCCTGTGACCTAAACGTTAAACTACGGGATTTTATATTCCCGTTCCCGGACATTTTGGTGGTTCAAGTTACCTGCAACAAAGCTATTCAAAGTGATGTGTTACAACTGAGCGCTGGTTACAGTTAAGAACAGTGAGTAAACGTCTTGAATTTTTGTTTACCGATCGACGATGTATAATGTTTTCATAGCGTTCGCATAGATTGCTTGTCCGCTTTTTTGGCAAGTTAGTCTTCACACCATGGGAAGCATATATCGTTGCCCATTTTCGTATCTCTTTCCTTAAACTCTCAATAGCTATGAGGTAAAATGTTTAATTATGCATGTTAATATTCAACCTAATATTTGCGCAGAGATTCAGTTATAGTCGAATCTGTTTTACGCTAAGTGTAAAACGTGTTATTATATCGTCAGCGTCATAGTCCGTATGTTGGAGGATATTACTCAGAAGCACAGATTCTGAATTCTGATTGTGTCTGACATCATTTTAATTTGCCTTAACCATTGAAAACCAAAACCCTTTTCAGCCCTTATTGTTACCCCTCTTCAGCACTTACTGTTACCCCTCTTCAGCACTTACTGTTAGCCCTCTTTAGCACTTACTGTTACCCCTCTTCAGCACTTACTGTTAGCCCTCTTTAGCACTTACTGTTACCCCTCTTCAGCACTTCTTGTTACATCTTTTCTTCATTTTCGAAGCCTAAGATGGGTTGCACAATAATTTGCAAGGCAAGGAATATATAACAATATACGAATAAATGCGAACCTGCACGTGTCAGCACTTCCGGTCAAAAAAAAACAAACCAAACTATCGCAATAAGGTCATTTCTCCCTGCACTTTACTGCACTTTGTTATACGCAGAGAATATGGCGTCTCTCCACTTGCCAGGGATCGAGCGCAAGCCTTGTCGCGCCCTCAGTCTAGATTATTTCAGATGTCTAGGACTCCCACATACCTCCCCGGTCACAACTATTTGCCTTTGTGACACGTGACGTAGATTTTTATCGGGGAGGATGGTAATGTTCGTCAGGCCCCTTATTAATGAGATGACCCTTGACCCTCACATCTTCCGCACTACTGTTTTGTTGTGTGCGTACTTGAATATTTCAGTCGTTAAATGCTTTCATGACTTCGACATGTTCATGAATTTATGACTTCATGTCCACAGAATTTTTGTCATCTATTTCTTTCCTTTCTTCTAGTTTTCTCTTTCCTTCCTTCCTGTCTGTCTGTGTCTCTCTGTCTTTCTTTCCTTTCTTTCTTTCTAATCCCCATGAGTGTGGCAGCCGAAACTACTCACGCCAGTGTGTTAAAACAACTCTTGTATCAAGCCTTTTCGTCCCTAGTGAGTGTAGGACAGCTAATCGAGCAAACTATTTTCCATGGTTCGTCTCTCCAGCACTCTTGTGTCAGCCGGAAAACCCAGCTTAATTGAACAATGTTCAGGCCTGAAGGAGCTGCCAGGAACTGCCAGAAAATGCACGTTTTATTGGCCTCGTTTCAAGATAGCCTCTGGCAAGATAGCGGCTGGCTATTAAACCAGTCACAGACCGGGAAAAACGCGGAAGACAATGTTTAGCCAGACATGCTACAGCTTTGTAAAAGCTTTTTTTTTACCTTAAAAAAAGCCCTTTGAAGCACTTTTGTATTTCCTCTTACCCATTCGACAAGCACCTCGTTTCCCAGACAGGCTCCCAAATTCTGTTTGTCTGGTATTTCCTACAAAGCAACTTCTACAACTTTCCTTAAAATATATGCCATCGCACACTTAAGTCCCATTTCCCAGAATAAAATCTTGAAAAAGAGCTTCGCTTCCCGCAAAAAGCGAACTGAAAAGCGTGTTCAAAACTGTTTCACCCAGCGAGTGTCACCTAACCTAACATGGTCTGAAATATACGATAGGCGTATAGAAGTCTGAATCAAATCCTGATAGATACAGTCTTCTCGTCCCTAAAATCGCCTTGACATCTTCTGGATTACACGACCAGATGGGAATTGAGATGTCGGGAAATTTCCCTCGTGAGCAGATCTTAAAGGCATCTTGTGCTCTGCGCCTGCATCTTAAAAAGTGGCAAAGAACCGCCCTCCAGACAATGTTGGTTGTCACTTGTTGCATTATGCTGAAGTAATGTTAAAAGCAAAAGGGGGACAGATGTTACTGAAATGTCCTTGAGTGTGACACACAGAAGGGATCTATAAGGTCATAACTTTAATGTAATAAATGTTTCAATAAATCAGATAGCAGGGAGATGTTAGAAGGGACTATTTGTGTACTTAATCCCTCAAATGCTCTGAGATGGCTTGCACGAACGTTCGTGTCTGCACTTCCGGGCACAAAAGGGGGCATAAAGCCCATTCGCCCCGTGTATTGTCCGCGCGCCTTCACGAATGAGCAGGAGATACGAACGCTCATGCTAGGGTGGGGGTGTCCTCCTTGTGTCTCCGTGGACTTTTTTTTCAAAAACAATTTCTCAAAGTAAATATTACTTTCACTCCAAAATCATTTCCACGCTAATTGCATTTTCCGCAGCGTCGTCGTATTCCCGGCAGCCTTTGCTGGCACATTTTGTTGGTTGGGGAGGGATTTCTTCTCCCTCGCGCACAATATATATTTGTTTCCCTGATCGGTTTCGGTTTGTTTTCTGCCTTAGTTCACATGCGCCATTAAAGTCAACCATTTTTTATGAGTCGCCAGTTATCTGCATCCAGTGTATTTATCAAAAAGTTGTATATCTGGTTTTGAAGTGGCAGACGACAGCAATGGCTGGGGATGATTTAAGGAAAAAGGAATGTTGAAAGAACGTTTGATGAGCTTGTAGCGAGATTGTACTACCATGATGCCGATGTGCCATTGTAAGCCACGAATCAGAACTTTTCCCAAAGCTGTCAGAAGTTTTTCTATCCTCAATTATAATTACACTTGGGGTCTGAAAATTGTTAAATCCTGAATGCAGTCCTTGATAGCTCCTGGATTTGAACCAGCAACCTTCCACACGCTATCCACACCCCCGTC
This sequence comes from Lanistes nyassanus, assembly GCA_004794575.1. NCBI lineage: Eukaryota > Metazoa > Mollusca > Gastropoda > Architaenioglossa > Ampullariidae > Lanistes > Lanistes nyassanus. The sequence continues at coordinate 39,675 of SMGT01003590.1, read as the reverse complement.
TAACTCTGTGGGATGTCTGTAAAGGAAAATGAGCGCTCCATACGCGAACTTGCACTTGTAATTGCGTACGTCTGTGACGCATGAGCCTGATGACGGGTTACACGAAGGTGATGAAACATTACTGAATGGAACTGACTATCCGCACGGCTCGCGGAGTGGTGCGGTAGTCGTGCGAGTGGTGCGGATAGAAGAATAAGCGCAACTAGCGCACGACTCCGCAAGTGCTGTCGTCTTCATCGATTGCACTAGCTACACGAATCGTGCGAATAGAAGAACGTATCCCAAAAGCGCACGACCAATCGTGCGGATAAGGTCGGCGGTACTAAAATACAGTAAAACCTCCAATATAAGACCTTCCCATATACGGCTTCCTCCACATACGACCCAAAACTTTTTGACCGAGAAAATTTACTATATAAACGACCTCCCATTTACGACTCCCTCCCGACCACCGACCGACGAAAGTGGCCGGTTTGGGGCAGTATGCGACTTTCTCTGGTCAAGCGGAAAAGTGTTAGCAGACTTCTTTTTGCAAAGTTGTTCACTGAGAAACGAGAAATGTCGACCCCAAATCCCGCGAGAACCACCAAAGAACTGTTTTAAATCTACAAAAGAGATGTTAGTGTTCATAACAAAGAAGCAAGAAAAGGAAGTCAACATTCAATATTGCATCCGACATCCATTTACGACTTAATTAACGCCTAACGGACTGACGGAAGTGACGGTTTTGTACAATATACGACTTGCGTGTCTTTTCGACATTTCACAGAAGGACAAACAGTCTTTATCACAGATTTTGTTGTATTTCATTCCTGAAAGTCCTATTTCATATTCTATGTTTAAGCCTTTGTTTCGGCCGATTCGCCGCATTCAGTGCGCGCAAGGTCGGGTAGACACAGTTCACACTTTCTAGCTTTCTAACTAAAATCCATTTAGCATAAATTTGCCTTGTGTACGCCATTTTGGTCAGCTGAGAGTACATGCAAAAAACCGTATGTTTCTCTAAACGAAAGTCAATTCGTGGTCAAAGAGAGACATCCCCATAAATGAAAATGCCTGCACTACTGAAACACAGACCACTTTCTAGAAGACGCGGGACATTTTTAAAAATAGTCAGGCATTGGCGCACCATAGCTCACAGGCCCGTGCCTTGGATGTAAGGCACATCGATGCAGACAAGACAAACAAGAACTGAGAAAGAAGTGGAAAGGGAGAATAGAGAAGGGGGAATAAAGAAGGGGGAAAAGGGAGGAGAAGAAAGCAGATGATGATGACGAGGAGGAGAAGCTAGGACGACGAAGAGGAGACAGCAGGAGAACAAAGAACACAATGACGACGATGATGAAAAAAAAGGAAGGACTGAAAGCTGTTTTGTTTTAAAAGAAAAACAAGTGACTGCCGCTTGGAGGATAAGCCCAAATTAAATGTAAAACAAGGGAACTGTACCAAGCTAGAAAAGGGACAAAGACGAAGACAATCTACATGTTTCGGGGCACCACCCCTTCATCAGGACGACAGATATCTACTGCAGATAAGTCTTTTTCCTTTTCGTTTTTTTTTTTGTCGTTTTGTTGTGTCGTCCTGGTGAAGGGGTAGTGCCCCGAAACATGTTGATTGTCTTCGTCTTTGTCCCTTTTCTAGCTTGGTACAGTTCCCTTGTTTTACATTCTGTTTTGTTTTATAAAAATGTGGTTTATAACCCAGACGTATGACGTCCCTCCTCACCACAAAAAAATCCGCGTTACATAAACTGTTATTACCTAGTGAAAAGTCCGAGAGCGACAAGCATCTCTTGTAAGAGCTAGTTAAAGAAAGGGAAGATAATTTGCCCTGAAAGCGCGCACGGCTAACCCTGTCCTACCTTCCTTCCTTTAAGGCCGTCTTTGATCCTCTGTCTTTAGCCCCCGCACGCACATCACGCGAGCGCCACCCCACAGTCCACCAGACCACTAACGGGCCGAGCGCTGTCAACTTAAGTTTGTTAAGCTGCGTTGCCGAGCAAGTTCCTTTCTGGCAGGGGAGTTAAGTATATGAGGCTAGCGAGGAGGTGCGCTGTGGCCTTTAATGAGGACTTTGGGAGCCCTACTTAGCGAGAATTAAAGCTAACGAGTGGTGACATATCCATGCAAATTTAATAAGCTTTTCCTTCTCGAGTGTTCTCCACCCTGCGTCATGTTTGAGACAAACCAGAAAAGTAAAAAAAAAGACTAAAAGAAAGAAAGAAAGAAAGAAGAAAGGAAAGAAAGAAAGAGAGAGAGAGAGAAAGCGAGAAAGAAAGAAAGAAAGAAAGAGAGAAAGAAAGAAAGAGAGAGAGAAAGAAAGAAAGAAAGAGAGAAAGAAAGAAAGAGAGAGAGAAAGAGAGAAAGAAAGAGAGAAAGAAAGAGAGAAAGAGAGAGAAAGAGAGAAAGAAAGAGAGAAAGAAAGAGAGAAAGAAAGAGAGAAAGAAAGAGAGAAAGACAGAAAGAGAGAAAGAAAGAAAGAAAGAAAGAAAGAAAGAAAGAAAGAAAGAAAGAAAGAAAGAAAATAGCAATGTCTCGCTCGACATAAATGAACCAAAATCACTTTCTAAATTTGACTTTAATTTTAGCAATAAACGTATTATGTTCAACCCAGTTCCTTGAAACTTCCAACGTGTCTGCACTGGTCGAATATCTGAAAGCTTCACAGCAGTGCTATACTTGAAATTAACCGCTACAATACCATCCTTCAACGCATTAGAACCAATAAAATATTTTCTTGTGAAGCCTTGTAATGTAATCGTCTTCTCTGACCCCTCAAATTTAAATACCTTAATGGCTTTGAAATTCAGTTCAGCAATCACAGGCTGTATTCAGACGCGTGGTCAGTACTATATCGTCTGGCAGAGCAGTTAATTTTCTTCATAATGGAGTTTAGCTGCAGGTCAAAACCATCTTTAAAAGGAATTTCGTTCTAATCGATCTCTGCCAAATTAAGAACGCTATCATGTAATAGCAGTTGGATTCATGGCAGCTGATCTGTGGTTTCAAAATAAAATAAATGAAGGTCATAAGCGATTCCACGCTAGGGAAACAGCTTCTGATAGGCGTCCAGGCGCTCTGTGTTTGAAAGGTTCACCATTGAGCTGGAAGATGCGAGTGAGTTGAGGGATAGAGCGCAGAACGGGGGATGCGTGGACATCATCGATCACTACCAACCTGATCATTAATCCGAGAAAACAGTCACATCAGTGGAGCACTGGGTGACACAGCATGCCGGAAGCAGATTAACAAATATTTTTCCCTGTTCAGTATGTTGACCCAGCTCTTCTGTTTCGGGCGGTCCAAACGAAAGATATTAATGCTTTGTCTCATTTAATCTCTAAATCCACCACCGTCTCAACGAGGAATCGCCCGCTAGTTTCAGCAGCAATTTCTGTGGCATCTGAGCTAAGGGTAACTAAAGTCACACACACACACACAGACACTCCTGGAGCTGAATTCAAAGGACGACTTCAACTGGTGCAGGTCACGTGGTCAGAACTTCTCCCTGCCCATCCCTGATACTCCACCTCAACCTTGGTGTTTCTCGGGTCTTTACCTCACGCATCCATTCTATTACTTCTCGCTCAGATAAAGACAATATCTCCTCTATACAAGAAGCACGCTGCCCTGAGTCCATTTCCGAACGGATATCTTTGACCACACACACACGCACGCACCTATGCACACACAAGCCACGCATAGATATATGTAAAGACACAATCATATGCATTTATATTTATGTTTTCAAAAGTATTTAGTAACAAATATTAGTGAATTGTTTCCTTTACAATCAGTTACGGGAAAAATGGAGTCAGTTTCAGTACAGTACATGCGCACCATATTATTGTGTTGTACGTTTTTTGGAATGGTTCGCATTTGAATCCATAAATCAAGGCTGGTTCACTACAGCCACAAGAAGGGTCACTAGGTGGTGTGCGTCATCGCCATTCCCTCCCTCCGTGGCTCCCCCATCCTTCTCAACACATTACCTAGCAAGCAGGCAGGGTTTCCTTATGGGCGCTACACAAGCCACGTTCACATGCCGGTCCATTTACTCAACATCGTTTGAAGTCGAAGCGACAGGCCGTGGAGAGAGGCACAGCCTGGCCACTCGCGTTGTCATCTTTCCACGAGGCTTGGCGTCGCCTCGGTTTCAAGTCGAGGCTGCAAACACGAGCGCCCCGCCGTGAACGTGTCTGCCCTGACACTGAAGCGTTCTCACCGTAAAACACTACGAACGTTCCGTGTTGTTCTGGCTGAAGGGATTTACATGGCTGTGCTGTTTTGTTAATGCCAGTTCCTGACGAAAAGGTGCTGACACGAAAGAACAATTAGCTTGGAAAGTTAGGGACATTGTGGAAATGCACTGGTCATTAGTCAGTTTTCTCTGATTTTTCATCTTCCTGTTACGTTTCGTTTTTTGCGGAAGCAATGATTAGTTTTCTTTACATTATTTGTTTTATCTCAGTGTATCTGTCTTCGGTTCAAGACACCACGAAAACAGGTTACAACGACTTCCAGAAAAGTTGCAGTGCGTAAGCAGAACACATATCTCTCTCACACACACACACGGGGAGTTGGGGGGGGGGGAGAAAAGAGAGAGGGACTTAAAAGACAGGCCGGACGGAAACAGAAATATATAGAACAGGCATATAAATAGGTAGGACAGAAAGAGAAATATATAGAACAGGCATAGAAATAGGCCGGACAGAAAGAGAAATATATAGAACAGGCGTAGAAATACTTGGGAAAAAAGTTTGGTTAATTTTTATTTTTTGTAAGATGGAAATGAGGGCGTGAAGAGAGAATGCGACCCTTCGTACTCCCCCAGCAGAAGCGTTTCTGTCGCATCCGATCGAAAACATGTATGTCAGGTTAATTACAAAACACAAAGAAAGTATTTTAGCAAATGCGTGAGAAATAATGGAGATTCACAAAGCTGAAGTCTCCCTCCGCAAATTGCATCATCCCTCCCACGCTCAGAAAAAGGGTTGCAAATTGTTGTTGGAAGATAGTTTCAAAAGCAGTTCTCAATGCTCTACCAAAATCACGCAGTTAGTCGGTGTAAGCATCCACGTTGAGTGACCACTGACCAGCAGAAGATGCTGTAAGTGCAGGTGTCCTGTTCGCATCCGAGTCTCGTATAGATGCAGGGAGAAAAACCTTTAGATTTCTTTTGTTGGTGATGTCTTCCAATCGTTCCATTGGCGTTTCAGTTCTTTGAGACAGTACACAGGTGATTCCATTCTTCAAGTGTCAAGTGGCTCAAACCCTATCCCTCAGGTGTGCTTTTGCAATGTTACTGTTCAGAAGTCAGTTAAATTTGCAAATAATACAGGGCATACATCTATCCTAGCATGGCAGTCTCATTATCCGTAGCTTTTGTGACATCCACGAGGCAAATCTAAGTTATCTGATTTGAAATGGACAAACATTTGTGCAGCGAATCAGTTTATCGCGAAATTGCGTGAGACAAGACTTTCTGTTTCAGCAGGCTGTGCGACAGACGAGTTTAAGATACATTGAGAAGAAAGAGCAGCGTAACTGGTTTCGCTGTCTTCTGGACACCCATTAAAAGTACACTCTAAAATAGAACTGTTTAAGTTAGAACACTTATTTGTTACCGAAACATAAGTTTACATTGGCATAGAAAGCTTTAGGTGTCTTGGTGCTGAACTAGTTTAAAAAGTGTTCTGGTCTGTGTTCTCGAAAGTGGTCGAATGTCCGGAAAATGTATGAATGGTGTTCGGATAATGTTCCGAATGTTTGCCAGCAGCTATTTTTCAGCCAAGTAGGGGCATGTTAAGAACACTTAGAACACATGTAGCACATATCTTACATACGATTTACACACGCGGGACATATTTTGCACTTTTTACATGTAATTAATGTTTAAAATATTTAAAATGTAAGCAGAAGAGAGAGAGAGAGAGAGAGAGAGAGAAGGTGGTGGGCCTGCCAATGTCCAACAAATCTATCTTGTCCAGACAGAACAACTCTTTTGTCCAGATTGAAAGCCTATCTTGTCAGGAGGAAAACCAATCCTGTCCGGTCGGAACATCAATCTGGAGGAAAACATAGCTTGTCCGGTCTGATCACCCATCTTGTCCAGTTGAAACAAACTTAGCTTGTCCGAACAGAAAATCTGGTTTGTCTGGATAGAAACCTAATTGGTCTAGACATCCAGTTGTCAATTATAAAGAACCCGTCGCTTACAAAACTGCTTGGACTTTATCTGGCACACAGACTGACGGAGAGATGGTCGGACGGATGGACAAACGGACAGACTGACCGATGCGCAAAATGACAGGCAGGCAAGTAGCCAAGCAGGCAGGTAGGCAGACAGTGAAATCCCCTTTAACTGTTGTCCGTTGGGCTCTTTCGCGAGGATAGTTTCTTTTTGCTCTTATTTCTGACTGCCACAGATTGGTATCTATACTGTGGCAAGGAACAAAGACGCTGAGATGTGTTTGAGGATTTCTTCAAAAGCACTCCCCCATCCTCAGGCTAGAGAAGAACGTGAAACACAAGGGACCCCTACAATCTAGTGCCGTGACTGGTAACAAGAAGAGCTCTTTCCTGTGGAGACGCGAAGAGCGCCTGACGATATAATGACAACATTTGGTCGTGTCTTGCCCAGAAGCTTTTGTCTTAAATGATATTTAATATATGTATTTTTTCAGGTTGTAGCGGACTAGCCTGTCTGCCTGCCTACCCGACTTTCTGCTGGCAAACTTGCCTGTCTGGAATTGTGTTCATTTCTGTGGTCCTGTCTCTCTCTTACACACACACACACACACATATATATAAACCCACACGCTCGCACGCACGTAACAGCTCAAACAAGTCTCAAAGCAGAAAATATCGTGAATGTGAGGTTGTGCAGTATTTAAATTAATTGTCTATATTTTTTATTTAAAAGTTACTTTAATTTTGGTCAGCCAGTGAGCAGTTTATTGCAACGCCGAACAACAGGCGCAAAACACAGAGCTAAACGCAAGGTTGCAAAGGACAACTTTGCATTTATTTCGACACCGTGGTGTTTGTCAAGTTCTAGAGAACAGCCTGGCACGTGTTCGATCAGCGCTCGGGGAAACGTTGTGGCCACACTTCATGGCGATTGCCTCCCTTGAAGGGAAGTTCAAAGAGTATGAAAAGGCGATATTGTTCGTAGTTTTCTTTTGGCGTGCGAGGCACGGTTTCTCTTCTCTGCTACCCCCTGGATGGAGGACCTTTGAGATTTGGGGTGGTATCTTTCCCTGGAGCTGACTGGGTATTGGATTAGGATTAAACAGGTTCGACTTTTTTTTCTCTCTCTAGTTGCTTCCTTCAATCTGCGTCCATCAGCAAAACCAACCATACCGTGCGCGAAATGTTTTCTTCTTGATTTACACATTCTTTAAAGTGATGCTAACTGCTTCGTTTAGCCGAATGCCATAAAATTATGCCGGGAGCTAGTTTGCTGTTGGCTGTATGACGATGCTTGCTCGCGCTATTGATTAATTCAGCTTTGGTTTCGATGACAATTGCACGGCAAAGCACGCGCACAGGGGATCATAGTACGGAGGCCAGCAAGGCCCGTGTACACACACGCGCATTAATTGCTTGCTCAATTTCTGCTTTCTCCTGTCATTTGAAAACACCGGTCGCAACGCGACGCTATGTACTTTGCTTAATTGAGTGATACAATGAAAGGATTGCGCGATCCAATATTATTTCACGCGAATTGCAATATTTTACGGAATCGCGGAAGATCAAAAAGAATCCAATAGAACATGCCCAACGAGCGAAGAACGCTGTTGTTTGGGAAACAGATCGGTGTTGTTGACGCAAAGATAGGCTCTGGCTTTCCTTGCATTTACCCCTCTTATATATTTTTCAAATTCTGTGGCAGCTTTCGTTCGTACCAAGCAGTAAGAGTTCTGATCCCTCTACCCTAGGGATGGTTTGCCGTCACGTCTCTTTAAGCACGATAGTGTGCGTACATTTCACAGCAAACGGTTCGAATGTGCAGTCATTATTATGTATGAAGATGCAGAAGGAACGCTAGTTCTAGCCAGGGTAGTTTCTTTCATATCAGAGAATCTACCCGGGATATTAATTTCTACTTCATTAAACAAACCTTTTCTTTATTAATGCCTACAGCATGCCTTTAATTTCCTTTCTGGAAAGCAGTTCATCCCGTGCAGATTCTAATAAAATTGAGGTTGACGACCACTCGCACCTATTCTGGCGTCGCTTCATGCCTGGCGGTAATCAGGATCGACAGGGCTTATGGCATGAATTTTGCAACGAGATAAAACAGGGGATAATCAGGTGTAAAGTCACAAAAAAGACGCCACAGATTCTTTTGAGACGTATCCAATGCTGATCGCAACAAACTATTACCTAATACCACAGGACGCGTGCAAATGCCTACAGCATTCATCTCTTATTTATAACGTAAACCTAGCTTGTTTTAGTGAAACTCTACTAAACTGTATTTCTTGAAATTGATATATGTTGACAAGGTTGGCAATTCGCATGGTATATATATATATTTAAATAACCCATAAAGTATCAGGGGTTAACGTTAATGATTGCCCTATCAACCAGGACAAGTGATGTGTGTGCTCAAGTTTATTGAAATTTTCTTGTTAACTGAAGAAGTAGGCTATTTCAATTGCTTTCAATATGTTCTATTTATTAGATTCTTTTGTCAGGCAAACGATCATTTTCGGGGAAGTACAAACTATAAAAAGATGCTTCTGTCAACTATGCACGTATTTATTTGTGTATTGTAAATTAGTTTTTTATGCTCATTTAGTATAATTCTTCATACCCGCTTCTATAAGCAATGAAAAGAAGTATACAAGATTATTGTATTGTCACTATCAGTTCTGAGGACGTAAACAAGGGCTTGACATACACCCTGGCAGTGCTTCTCGGGTGCACATGGCCAAGTCATCGTGCGAAAGAAGAAACGCAGATTTTTCGGACCTGGCTTGGCAGGGGAGACGACTGTGTATGCACAACGTTGTTGGAAGAAGTTGTAAGGAACCCGTATGCATACGACACAGTGTTAGCAAAGTGAACAATGGGTTTTATAACTGGATGCACAGGGGTGTTAGTAAACCAAGATATATCACGGTAGTGATTCAAATGAGGCCGGTTTTAATCTCAGTGAGTGCAGGCTACTGCGAGAGAACACGGAATTTCCATAACGGGATCAAGGCAAGGGGAGAAGACTGAGGGGTCCACTCCAAGCGGTCAGACAGCGTGACCCTTCGTGATCAATGACGACAGCTTCGAACGCCGTCCCACGCAGGCTATTTGTCAGTGTTTACCAAGACCGCCTGACCGCTTGCTGCTGCCTTTGGCGAGAAGTAGGAGCCGAACTTGGGGGAGGGGGGAGAGGAGGTGGTGGAGGTAAAGCGAAGCAAGCGGAAGGAGTCATTAATTGACGACCTTGTACGCGGATGACAGGGGGCGCTCATAAATCTTGACTGTGTACTCGAGTTCTCACCTTTCTCTTTATAGCACTTGTCAGAGGGAAATAAGCAACTTACAAGCGAATAGTGTACACCAACATCAGCTGCAAAAGTGTAATTTGAAATTTTGCTTTTACAAGTTCATACATTTACTAGAACTAATGCAGCTTTACACAAAAATACATACAAGTATGAATACGAAATGAAAACCAGCTGATTGGGCAAGCTTGTAATTAGGATCAACTCGAAATAGTCGATTACTGCCTCAAGTTTCACTGTGTGTCACACCCTCACTCGCCCTCCACTCGCATACCAGGCGAACAAAGATCCCGACTCCCTTTTATTCCAACCTTTCTAACCACACACGCGCAGTCTAACTCGTACACAACACTCGAAATGCAGATCAATGAACATCATTATCGCCGTCACTACTTCTCATCCATCCAAAGAATCGTCCATTTAATTCTTCTAGTCATCATCCCTATCAGTCATTCTACTTTCATCGTCAGATACTCTAGTCACCACCAACTGTTCTTCTTCTCCGATGAGTTATTGACAATGTCTGTTAAGTATCTTGTCAAGTGCGTTACACTTAGAGACGTATGCGTTCATCACAGTCCATCACCACAAACAGATGTGTCTCTTCAGACACTTTAAGTTCACAGTGCGGAGTTTATCACAGTCTTCAGCACTATCAGATTAAGGGTGTCCCTTCAAGCACTTTAAATTCACAGTTTATCACAGTCTTCAGCACTAACAGATTACGTGTTCCTTCAAACACTTTAAATTCACAGATTATCACAGTCTTCAGCACTAACAGATTACATGTCCCTTCAAACACTTTAAATTCAGGTTATCACAGTCTTCAGCACTAACAGATTACATGTCCCTTCAAACACTTTAAATTCAGTTTATCACAGTCTTCAGCACTAACAGATTACATGTCCCTTCAAACACTTTGAATACACGTCAAGTTTATCCCAGTCTTCAGCACTTACAGATTACGTGTCCCTTGAAACACTTTAAATTCACAGTTCAGAGTACACCGCCGTCGTCATCACATACATGTTACCTGTCTCGTCGAACATTTGAATTACACATTGCAGAGTTCATCACCGTTATCAAAACCAACAGATTGTTTCTCTTCAACGCGTGAACAGGATCGTTGTTCTACCACGACTGTTTCACTCTAGGGTGAATCCTACGGTTTAGCTGCATATACACCCCACTTTGTCGTCATCAGTATCTCAGTCAACAACATTTAGACATTTTACTTGTTAAAGTGGAATGGTACATCACTCTATCGGACAGCAGTCGCACTCTCGCACATCCTCCCACACGATACTAGACGAGAGTCTGCTGTTAATGAAGTCACAGCGACACAACCTGTGTTAGAGCATAGCCAACGCATTTAAGAGTTGACCCACATTCAACTAGTGGTACACCTCGGAACCTAACGTCAAACCAGATCCCTATACAAACATTAGCTACATATTTCAATTCCCCCACATGTAGTCAATCACATTACAACAACGAAACCCCCCCCCCCCAAACTTCGCCTCATACCTGCCGTCTCGGTGACGTGGACATCGCGGCATCTTCCTCATAGCGACTCGCTCACAGACGAGGGTTAATGCAGGCAGTGGCGTGTAAACAGTCCTTTCTCTGCTACCATCATCACTCATAGGTATCCACGGATCATGTCACGCAGACGAGAAGGTACACTGCTGCAAACACTCAGTTCCCAGGTGCGGCTGACCTAACTGTCTCTCGAGTAATCGTTCACGAATCGTCAAGGTCGAATTGTCGTACTCACACTCGTCACCAGCCAGGTATTCTCTGTCCTCAAGCTGCTGATCAAAACCAACGTCACTGTACACCATCACAATGTCTATAACGTGCCAAAGGGCGACAATTCTTACGAGCGTCAAGCTCTCTGTGGCACCATCATTGCACGGTGTCTCATATTTTAAAATGTGGCAGTTAATAAAGTAAATAAAAAGAAAATTTCGTTTTCAAATGAGATTGGAGGATCTGATGACGTCCAGTGTTACAGTTGTAACACCTCTGCCTCAACCTTACACATGTCTGTACGACTATCAACTATGAGCGTCTGTTGTTTTAAGTTTGCTTATCTCTTTTCGACCGGAAAGTTCCTATCTAATGAGCGAAAACGACAATTTGTATCTCCTGTCCATATATAGAGATCCGTGTGGGAGCACAGTGCAGTGAGGAAGCAGATAGCCGAGTGGTTAGAATCCAAAGGCTCTGGTTCGATACCCGTGTAGCGCAGCACATTTCCTCCCGTTTACCATGGGTACCTGCCCGTGGGTACCTGACCGCGAGTCAGGGAAGGTAGCCGGAGACAGGAGATGGACACCAACCTCAGCATGCTGAGTGGGGTTTTCCTATACAGTATGTTATATACAGTGTAACAATCATCGTTATTAGTAGCAACTGTACTACCATTGTACATTTTACGATAACGAAGCAAGTAGCCAGCGTCGGCACTGACACTCCTTCTGCAAGTTCATGCACACATTGTGCCAATCCAAAAAAAAAAAGTACAAAACTGATATCGCCAACCAGACAGATAGACGAACGGAAGGAAGTAAAGTAGACGGGCCGCCAGACATTGAATATATTGTCAAAGGTGGATAACTAATCGGACTAGTTCGCCTTCATGATCTCCACTACTTCGGGTGGTCTCTGCTGTCTGTAAATGATTATGTAAAGCGGGAAACAAATCCTACACGAATGGAATATTTTCCTGCTTGGTTTGTTTTTAATTGATCGAGAGAATGCTTCATTGCAATGATTTCACCATGGAACTGTTATTTCAGAAAGGCTGCTGGTTGGGGTTATAGACGGTAGGGGAGTGAAGGCTAAACTGTCGTGGGGAAACCTGTGAGCCACTAAAACTGCTGTCAACACAAACATGTTAAAATGATTAAGTGATCATATATCGCACGGTGATAAACTGCGGACGTTATGTTTTCAAGTGCTTGTTCATTCTTTACCGGAGAGCTTGAATCACGTTGGTCTTAAGCGAATAAAACAATCCAGCCTTCGAATGGCAGAAGCTTCGCTGCCTTCCCGCAAACCACAAAAATCCGCGATTTCGGCATGTGTTCGAAATATATTCGCTGTGTCAACGCAGGTCTTTGTGCATTTCACGACAGGGTTGCAGGAGTTTCTTTTCTGCCTTCCCTACATAAAACCGATCATAAATTAGGGGTCTTACGAGTGTTTTCATGTATTGGGAAAAAAAGATAAGAACCCTTACCTGTTCATAAAAACAAACATATCTTTAGTATGTGTGCTGTTTCAAATTGTCATAAAACTTTCTGGGCGCATCGATTAGAAACGGCGGCAAATTCCAGCGACATTGTTTACACCATGTTTTCCACACTGATCGAAGCTGATACAACTTGTGAATAGATGTAGCCACTACTCCCTCCCTCCCAACTCGACCGCCTCGCTAGTCTAGTGGTTACGGCGTCCGCTGCCGAAGCAGCAGGCCGGTGTTTCCCGCCCCGGCCAAGAGGAGAAACTTAAAAATTGGCAATCTAGTATATAGCTGCCCTGCCAGACGCCTGGCACTTCAGGGAACAGTACTAGGACTGGTTGGCCCCATGTCAGTATAATGTGACTGAAGCCTGTGTTGTGACAGCAGTCTCATGTGTGGCAGCTGGTAAACTTTGTCTAAGCAACACCGTCCTGATATGTTATAGTTTGCGGCGAGACGTTAGGCAACAAGCACCCCCACCCCATCTCTTTCTCCCTCTTCTTTCAAGTTGATTCGTGCATTCATATATTATTGAAATACCTTCTAGTCGGGGCTTGTCTAGCACAACCTAGTTCTCTGCTTAGTCCTGTAATCTTTTGTTGTAATCTAACCCTAACCCTGTAATCTTTTGTCCGAAAAAATATATTATCTGAATATCGCAATAAGCTACATTTAAAAAAGAAAACAAGAAATGCAGTAGTGAACCCCATCAGTCTTAAACCGCCTTCACACTATCCGAGCATGTTAAACAAAGTGGTAAGGAACTAGTCCTACAGTTTGCTACATAATAGGATTTATTTAGCTCATGCATTAGTTCGTACGTGCGTGCTTTCGTTCGTTCGTTCGTTCGTTCGTTCGTTCGTTCGTTCGTTCGTTCGTTCGTCAGTTCGTAATCAGGCCGTGTGAAAGAAACCTTTATCATCAGGCTTGCTGAATGACCAAAACAGAGCGCTAAAAGAAAGAAGGAAAGGTCTGGATCCAGACGTAAAGTATCATCAAACCCATCTACTCACTGGCTTTAAAAAAATTCCGGCACTTATTAATCACGTGAACCTTCTCATGTCATGCATATTTCTTCCTCAAAAGAAATCAAAGCGGATTGCACTTGACTCTGGAGAGAGAACGCCATTTTCCCAGCGGCTTCAGTTTTTCTTCAGCCTAGCCCGCCCTTTCAGCAAGAAAACAACCTGCTTCCTTCTGTTATTTCATACTGGAGGGTTTTTGGCGACTGAGAGCAAGACAGCTTGGTATTAAAGGTAAAAAGGGGTAAAATTGCATGGTATTTTCAAGGGCAAACACTTGATTGTCACCGCTGGCTTGCGTGCACCATGAGAGGAGTGGTTGAGCATCAGGAGCGGGCGTGCAAGAGGGACAGTCTTAATGCTGAAGTGAAAAAGGGGCGAAGCCTGGATGGTCTTGATTAAAGGCCCCTTCGTAGATCACAGGGCGCACATTTGTCTGGTTAAGAAAGGCCCTAAGGGAGGCTGAACTGCAGCGCGGTGTGGGAAAAATGTTAAGCGCTGCAAGCATGGCGGATGCTGGTGGAATTTCTATCGACTACAAGTCAACGAAGACGGTAGAACAGAGCCAGCTCCGTCAAACACCTTAGCAACCAAAGTAACTGTTTCGTTACAATCGATGAAAGCTTCTATCCATACACAGACTGGGGATGCAGTTTCGATGAAGAGGTGTTACTCGTCTGGGTTAATCTCTGGTAACTAATCGTTAAATCGTCGGTGTGGGGATTTTTTTTACAGTTTTCGTTCGACTCAATAGAACAGACCTTTAGAAAGTATAAATTATAGTATAAACACGATCACGGATATGACCACATAAAAAAACCTGACCACATAAAAAAAACCCGCAAGTAAAACGAAATTTATGAATGTCGAGCCGTGGAAGAAACCTGATACAAACCCATCCCTCCCACATCTCCCTATAGGGCGAGGGGTTGTGAGCCATTTACTGTCCAACGAACCATGCTAGCGTGCTGACTCCTCTCCTTCTCTTTCATAGACACACACACACACACACGCACACACACACACGCACGCACACACACGCACACACGCACACGCACGCACGCACGCGCGCACACACACACACAAAACTCCCATGTTGACATACGCACTCATACACCTACACGCACATTAGAAACAAACTCCCACATCCACGCCCAGTGGGAGCGAGCAAACAAGATGCAGGGAAGCAGTAAATGAGAGGGAAAGGACAAAGAGGATACAGAGATCTCGATATCCCTGACAAACAAGTAGAGGATTATCTCCCCCTTTATCTCTCATGACAATGTATGTTTCTTTCCTCGCTAAACAGATTAGCACAGAATGTGTTTTCTTCATGTGGGGCGTGGAGGGAGGGGGCACAAAAACACAAATAGCACTGAGAGAGCGGCGGCGTTCTTCAACAGCAGAAAGAGCAGCAAGCAGCTGCAGATGACGAAATTTCATAAGATCCTGTAGACTCTTGACTAAAAGCCATTTCGAGGGCGCACTGCGTCCGCTGAGTGATAAAAGTACAGCCAACTATTACCAATGCTTTTTGAAGCGTTTTGTGACGTCACAGAACAACTGGAACGCGGCAGTTCTTTTGTGACACCAGGTAGGGAAGCACATTAAATCGTAAAAGAGACAGGAAACAAATACGTCAATGCATTTGTAGCCCTTATAGAAAGTCGGGTTTAAAACACAACAGTTTGCCCTCGGTTTCTTTACAAAATTAGACATGGAATTTCTGTGCCAGCCAGTGTAAAATAAAAGAAAAGAAAATTTTAAAAGGAGGAAAGAGAGAGAGAGAGAGAGTACCCACGCCGTAATAAAGTTGATGTTAAGCAGTCACTTCTGTCACCTGATCTTTTCACATTTATCGCAGTATCCACGCAGTATCCACGCAGTATCCACGATTTTGTAGACGGTAGCAAAGCTCCGTGTGCAGGGCATGTGTCCAGGTAACCTCAGTGGCAGCATTTCCTCCTGAGAACGATAGTTATCTGAGTAGAATTAAATTATTCCTGACGCCCAGGCATATCAAAAGTTATTCCTTTAAACAGTACATGCCTACAAAGACGAACATATCCCTACTCAATCATCCATTCACACACGCACACAGAGACATGCACACATACACACACACACCCCGTACGTGCGCACGCACACACTCATGCACCCATGCACGCGAGCGAACGCACCTAACACAACACACACACTGGCTTAGGTAGTCCAGTGGCGCAACGGTTGCACTTGTTACAAACTCTGAGAATCGTTGGACCTAAGCCGCACAGAGCTTTTCCTATAATGTGACACCTGTTTGCAACGCCGGCTGTTTGCCTTGACATACGCAGTTACTGAGAAGGCGTAAATTTAAAAAAAAAACGAAAATAGTAACAAACAAACAACAAACGAAAAACACCAAAACAAATTTGCATGTTGGTGCTCGCGCATCAACATATGCAGTATCGGTCGACAGCTCTTGCACGCAAGCACAGCATTTGATGATATGTTTTTCCCTTAAATTTCGCGTTGTATTTGACCTTTGACAGGGCTGCAGCGCGTGCTAGGCGAATGCATGGACGACACAGAGGCCATGGAAAACTGCATGAAGGAGATGGGCGGCTTTAAACATGGCGTTCAGCTCATTTCTGACTTGCGAAGATCCAGACAGCTTTGCCAGTAAGAACTTTTCTCTCTCTCTCCCTCTTGTCATATTACATTCGCTTTCACATGTATCCAGGCGCACACACTTGCACGTGGGTGGGTACATATATTCATACATATATAACCCACACGTGCACGTATGCACGCACGAATGCACTAAGACGCGTGCTCATATCTCACCACGCGCGCAGCATGGTCACTCTCACACACATTATGTTGTTTCCGAGTTTTTTTCATTTTGTTACGGATGTGATCGTTGGCATGAACGCATTCCTATTGTAAATTTCTTGCGTCGATCAATTTTTTAACGCCTGCGCGCAGTTTTGCTATAAATTTGATCGTGCCATATCAATCAACATATCGAGGTAACACACAAAGTAGTTATGTCCTAACTGGTCTGGACCGGTTCCCGGGCTGGTACCCAGAATCGATCGACTGAATTTCCTTTTTGGAAAAAGAAAAAAAAAAGTCGCATTCAGGACCATAGGATCTGACAGCTTTACTCAAAATCTCAAGCGGTTCTATGAACGACGATGACGAGACTAATATAACGGTTGTTAGGTAGGTAGGTAGAATATTGTTGTCGTCTGAACATAGAATGCAGGGCTGAAAAGATTGCCTAGCTGTCATTTGAACAGTAAAACGAACCTAGTTGTCTAAACAGAATAGAATACTAGAAATTTGCCTAGTACTCGTCCGAATAGAATAGAACACAATGCAATACTGAAACATTTATGTCGTCGTTTAACTAGAATCATTTATAACAATGAAAAATTCACCTACCTGTTGTCTGAACAGAATACAATGCAATATTTGAATGTCTACCTAGTTATTGTCTGAAGAGAATGGAACATTGGAAAACGTGGCTATAGTTGTCTTCTCTTGGGCCTAAAATCCAAAGAAGCAGGGATGCCCATCCCCCTACTGTCGATGACCCTGGGTGTCCTGTCCTGGCAGGGAGAACACGCTGCAGAGGGCCATGGGGTGCCTGGAGGAAGCCTACAACCAGTGTGTGGTACAGTCCGCGAGGACTGGCTCCCGCCGTGACTACAGCCTGATGGTGGACGCCGGCAAGTGGAAGAAAGGAATGGACCTTCTGTGCCAGAACATGGACTGTGAGTGCCGCTGCGCGCCCACCCAATGTCACGCACTTTTCTCGCCTATTTGTCTGAAAACACGCGTTTCTCCTTTGTCTTTGGATCCGTCTGTCTCTCTCTCTGTCTGTCTGTTCATCGGTCCTTCCGTTTCTGGATCCCTCCTTCCTTTCCTCCCTCTCTCCCTCCACCCATCTATCTATCCATCCATCCATCCATTTTTCATTCATTCCTTCACTTGGTTTGATGTGCAATCACGACTTTTTCAGCGCCTGAATGCAAACATCCATATCTTCCCGTGCTGTGTGAAAATGTGCATCCGCTCACCAAAGAAACGGACGTTTTCCCGCAGTAGTTCCCCGCTGTCTTTCCTCGCTTCTTCATTCGGAGTCTCATGCAATCATCGCTTTCCTGTTCTTTGAAGGCACTCTCTATATACATCCTTCTTTCCCTTCGTCCAACCACTTGGATTCATATGCAGTCATGACTTTTAACGCATCCCTTCAGTCATCTCTCTTTCCCTCCATGCATCGATCCAGGCTTCGTTCTTTCCCTGTGATTGGCACGCAGTCGTGATTCTGTCCCTTGCACGCGCAGACCTGCAAGAGCACGAGAGCTGCGTGAACAGGTCTCTGCAAGACGCGGGTGTCTGCATCTACGAACGTCAGGTGACCTTCCTCGTGGAAAAGATGGAGGCCGAGAAGGCATACGCCAGCGACGTGCACGACAGCAAGAGGAAACTGATGAAAGCGGCATGCAGGTTGGAGACCACGCATCTTGAAATAACACATCTCATGAAACACATCTTGTAAATATAACGTATCATCCCAACACATCTTGTAACAACACATCTCCTAAAACACATCTTGTAAAATATAACATATCATCACAACACATCTTGTAACACATCTCATCACATCTTGTACTTACACATCTTGTAATCACACATCTTGTAATAACACCTTATAATAATCCTCTCATAGTACATCCTAAAACAATAATCTTGTAATGTCACATCTTCTAACTACGCATCTTACACATAACAAATACATCTTGTAATAACACATAACAACACATCTTGTAATACATCTTGTAATAACACGTAACATTACACCCTTTGGCAAAATCCTGAAAAAACCTCATACATCCGAGAAGAAAAAAAAAACTAAACGAGTGAAGGAAAACACGAAACAAGGGGTAGAATGATATTAAAAAAGGCGTTAGATTTTTGATACCCATGCCCCACATCAGAAGATCACCAAGTGATTTTAGTGCAGAGACCCCCAAGACAGAATATTACTGATCTGGCACCATGTGAAGTACAATTAAAACCATTCGACGCTTCAGCCGAAAGCTGTGGGCCCGCGCCTGACCTTGTGTTCAGCTACAAGCTCTTTCTTAAGATTACATATTTTGTTGTTGTCTGAAGTCTGCTAGCAAAGTTTAAATTCAAATACTTCAACAATTGTGAGATTATAATGTGCTGGGTGATGGGGATGGAGATTTGTGATGTGGTAATGTACGACCTCCTCGGTGGCCTAGTGGTTAATATGTACTATGTACTATGTACCTATGGCTTGTATGTATATATATAGCATGAAGTCGAATGCAAAACACAAAAATTATTGTTCGTTGTGCCCTGGGTTTTCGTCGCTCACAAAAATCCTGAGTTTTGGCCCCGTTTGCAGCTTTGCCGACGGTCTGCTGCAGTGTCTGCAGACGTCGTTATCGAAGCACTGTTCTAGACAGCAGCGACTTGTTTGCCTCATCCGCGATATCGTCTTCCACATCATGCCTCAACACTGCCGACGATTCCCCAGCCAGCACCAGAGCATCAACCAGCAACCGCCCTGCAACAACAACAACGCAGGCGTCTTCGACAGCAAAATCGAGGGCAACAGAGACGACGTTGAAGAAGACGAAGACGGTGATGAAGACGACGAGGCAGAAGAAGATGACGATGACGACGACGGAAACAGCGGGTACAGCACAGGCCCGAGGCATCCTGGTCCGCACACCGATTCCCGGCACGCGAAGCCACGCGAAGGCAGTAGCATCACCAGCAGCAACAAGAACATCGATGACGACCAGGGTCAGCGCAGCAGCAGCGTGCACGTGAAGGTCAAGCTAATGGAAGGTCAGGACAAGCACGCGCAGTCACGTGAAAGAGACTGGCCCGCAGCTGAGGAGTCTGACGACGACGCGAAAGAGCTCCCCGTGCAGGGAAGCTACTCCAAAGACGACTCTGGTGCCCAAGCGCCTCGCACTTTCCTTGCCGTGCTTCTCGCTGGCATCTTGTTTGCTCTGCTGTCTCATTAACTTCTCGCTTAAAACCACAAAACTTGTTCGGGCTCAACTGTTGTCAACAAGCGTGTAACGTGCATCAACTGGTAACCGGTTATGTAACTGGGCGACACAGGTGCACGCTGGTTTTACTCAGCTTTTCAATTTTTATAATTATCTCCTGCTACATAAAGGGAAAACATCGTTTTCTTGCTCATGTTAGAATTCCGAAACTGTTAGTTTATATGGCTTAAAGGTTAACTCTGAGATGAGTGAAATGGTTGTATTGATGAGAATGGTTAGTAGTTTTCATGTAATCTGCAGTGGAGGAATAAATCTGCCTTGAAAGAATACGACAAGGCAACAATAATAGAAGGACAACATGAGCAGGAGAGGCAGGATTATTGGAAAAGGACAGAGCGACAGGACTCTTTTCAAAGACTGGATGGCGTAAAGAACTGACTGAAAGAGCAAAGAAATGCTCAAACGACAGACCAAATGAACGATAGATCAACTAATTGAATGAAAGTGTACATCAAGTAGCCGATAAATGGAATAAAAGATCTAACCTATGGACGAAAGGAAGGACGAACGAACTAACGTCGATGGATGGATGGATGGATGGAGGATGGATAATGTGTAAATGAATACATGATGGAGGCGGAGATTGCACGATGAAGGAAAAGCTATAAATGTGTTGAAAGGAGGTGTTGAGAGGGTTTTTTTTTGAGGGGGGAGGGGAATAGGTTGGCAATAACTACGAGAAAGCTGGGAAAACGAGGTCTGTGGTACTAACTGTGATGATTAACTAAATATTATCATTGTTTTTCTCTCCTGAAATATTGGTTTTTCTTTCGTAAAATAGTGAAGTATGAATCCGTTTAAGAGAATGCCAGTTCCTGCTGTAACGTTAAGTCTAAACAAGATTGATTTGTCACTCTTACGTGGTTCCCTATAGCTCAGCTGTTGTTTGAATAGTTTCGTGGTTTATTTGGGCAACTGCGATGATATGCGCGTTTGTGATCTTGTTCGTGTTTTTACTGACGTGGAGGGAAAGGAGAGATAATAGAAGCAAGAGAAGAAGGAAAATATAATTTAAAAAAAAAACACCGGGAAAGAGAGCGATGGAACATTGCAGCAAAGGTGGGAGGGGGTGTAAAAAAAGGATAGTATTATCGTACCTAGGGTTATTGCTGTTTCCGATTTGCTTGACAAGATATAAATTGTTTGGAGCTTGTCAGTCGGGAAGAGGATTAAATCTGTCAAAAGATCAGCGGGCCAGACTGACAAACTGCAACGTCTCCACTTCCTGACCAGACATCGTTCCGTTTGCAACTCTAGTCGTGGAATCAGTGACGCGAGAAGCACGCAGAGTTACCCCACGTCCTTCAACAGACACACCGGAACTGACGTTGTCATGCTGGAAGATCCCAGGCTCTTCCTAGCCGCAAGTGCCGTCGATGCCAGACCTGACCGCAGCTTGGTGGAAGCTGAGTTGCGACAGGGGACATCACTGGCAGCTCGCAATTTGCGCTGTGGTTAGGGGCTGTCTAGTGACCCTGAGGCATCCCTTTTAGCGCCCTAAGTTTCGGCAAATAGTGGTGACTTGCTTGGTCTGCAGTGCTCAGATCGTAAGTGGTGACTGCTGACAGAGAAAGGACGCGGGCATTCCTGCATATGTCCAATGTTTTCATTAGTTTTATCTGGTCCTTGTTGAATTTGTTTGTTTCTTTTTTGTTTGTATAAGGGCCCGTGGATTTTAAAGATGAAAACGAGCCCTGCGGGTTATAGGTTGTCAGCAAATTAGGCCAGGCTGCCTCGAGTTGCGATAGGTTTCACGTGTGAGAGTGTATTGTGACACCCACATACAAAAAAGCGCGTGCACATACCCACTTACCAATATACGCCTAGAACACACACACACACACACAACCCTAAATGTGTGCAATCGCACAGAAAGACACAGGCAAAGACTCAGACACACATAAACACAAGCATGTTTTTTTTCTCTTTCTCATTTTCTTTCTGTTTTTTTTTCTTTATCTCTTTCTGCCTCACGTGCGCGTTGTTTTGTTTAGAACTGAACGTTCAGGTTGACTGTTCGCCAATCGCAACAGCTGGCTGTCACCACATGAGCAGACTGACAGCAAAATATAGTCCTGATGCAACCGAGACTGTTGAAAGACCTATCCGACCACTATGAGTTTGTGTATTGAAAGACCGCTCAAAGCGCTTTGAGTTTGTGTATTGAAGACCAACCAGAGCGTTCAGAGTGTGTCTGCAATTAGCTGTATAAATTTACACGCTGCAAGCGGTCTTCCAGAACTTTCGATCCGTCGCGAATTTCTCTGGCCATCGTGACCCGCGAATACTAAGCATTACTCCCGACAAAAGATGAAACTAATTTCCTATGACACGCTGGCGCCATTTCTTTTGTGATGAGTCATTTCGAAAACTGGTTTGCTGCTGACTTGTCAGACAGAAGACTGCCTCCAGGGGGAAGTAACTCCCAGGACCTTTTTGGCACTTGTTTGCCTTCCTTCGCAACAAATCTTTCCTAGATGAAGGCATGATGCCAAAATGCTAACGACCTTCAATTGTTTTCTACGTTGCGAGCTTGATGATTCTGAAAAAGATCTTTTATTTGTGGCAAAAGAAAAAAGCAGATCCTGTTTGCGTGATTAAAAGAATTTTAAAAAATTGTATTCGATGTGGAATCAATGTCCACTACATTGCTCTAGAAATTTCCTCTGGATAACTGTTTACTCTGCTAACAACTAAAGGCGCTAACAGGCAACTTCTCTGCGTTCTGAACAAAAGATTTTCGCATCTCATGTAGACAAAATTGTAATTTTTCTTCGTGGTCATTATTATGGGTTTCCAATTGTATGTTTTTGACATAATTTCATGCACTCCTCATGAGTATCTCAACTAACTGTCATTGAGTTTGTACCTTTGGCTGGCTGGTTTGATTTAGAGTACATATGAGTGCAGTGAAGAAAATATGTAAAAGTATATATGTACGTATGATCAAGGGTGCTATATGTATTATTCTGTGACAAATTGTATGTCTGTATGTAGGTGGGGGAGAGAGGGAGGTATGCGATTGCGCGCGTGTTGGGTGGATGCGGGTGTGTTAGGACACTGCTGTTCCTTTATAGCCCCTGTAATTTCTTTGCCAGCGTTGTATTCCACATTTACCTATGCCTCTGAAGATCCTGCAAGCTGAATGGTGAGCATTTTGTCCTATAATTAATCGATGTTTTTCAACTGCGTCTTTTTAAATAAACAGTTGGATTGTAATGTAAAATATGTCAACGTGTAAAAATTATGTAAGACAAACATTTTTATACTGTGGATTTATTCTACATTTTTTTAGTAGTTCATATATGTTCTTATTTTAACATTCGTTCTAGTAATGTCTAGCTACATCTTATAAGCAGGTGTTAAGGTGTAAAAATGTAAGGCAAACAACCATATTCGCGATATAATCAATTTTATACCTACTCTGTGGGTAATCCATACGTTTCCAGTAGCGTGCTCTACAAGTTATGCCGCTACCAGCAGCAGGAAGTAGAGGCACTGCTAGGGTTGACAGAAAGAACTGTTTAGCTGCTGATAGCACATATTTAGCGCCGCACGATATCCCTTATAGCGCCTCAGCTTCCTGTAAGCGGCTGAGCGACAGCAGCTCAAAGGAAGTAGAGGCGCTGCTAGGGTTGACACAGAGAGAACTGTTTAGCTGCTGATGGCACATGTTTAGCGCCGCACGATATCCCTCATAGCGCCTCAGTTTCCTGTAAGCGGCTGAGATTAAGTTGTGCGACAGTACAATGGGGCTGGCGTACGACTTGCGAGTACCAATGTCTAGATGTGATGTGCATTGTTGTGTATGTACTAGGAACTATTTTCAAAATTTCACCATCCCTTTTACATAACACAGATTGACTGCTTCAGCGCCTGCAAACATGCCGCACTCTCTTCATTCTCTCACTGAGCTGTTGCTGCTATTCGTCTTTCACCTGCAGCCTCACTCTGTCATTCATATTTTTAGCTTATTAACTTTTCGCATTTGAACACGAGAGACCGATCAATTGCTCTGGGATATGTCTTCCATTCACTGCTGCTTCTGTCATAGGATCTAAATATTTCATACCTAAAGAGTACAGTAAATGCCAAAAGATTTCCCACACCATAGTCATGACGTAGACCTTTCGGCAGTTTTCGTATGCGTGCATAACACGACACGTGCACGAACCATGTTAACACGCAGGCTTCACGCTGTAACAAGTCACACCTTTCACTTCAAACTGTGTAAGCCAAACAGGCTTTTTGGTTTTCGATCGAACATTTAAGAAACGTTTAGTAGTCCGAGCTTCTAAAACTATTTATTCAACACTGGATGGAAAAAAAGGGAAAACTCCTTTCGTCGGCTTCATAAGGAAGTTTAGTTCTTTGATATACTCCAGACATAGCGATAGAGCAATACTGCTGCCATTTTAAGAAGAAATGGCATTCCACTGTGTGACGATCTCAGAATTTCTGCGAGGATTTGGAGGGGTGGGGGTGAGAGCGAAGGATGTATGAGGAAGAGGAGGAAAAAAAAACCAAAACAGAAGAAAATTTTGTTCCCAACTTGCTCCAATAATACCGTATTATAAACAGTTTTTAATGAGGTTTCAGGAGTTAAAGACGAGCCCGCGAATATATTGCACACGCAATTAATCGCATAGTTTGATGTCATTTTTCCCAAAGCAGAAAGCAGGAAAGTCTTAAAGTATTCATGTATAGAGACGGTAAGAGAGAGAGAGAGAGAGAGAGAGAGATTGTGTGTGTATAGTTATATACGGTTATGTATACGAACGTACATCTGGCCTCTCATTACTTATCCTTCTTTCCTTTCTTCCCGATAACATCTTTTTATAGATTTTTTTTCTTCAATTCATTCTTTCTGTGGAATAAATTGAACTATTTTAATCCTATCTTTTTGTCTTTTTGTAAAACGTTTTGGACCAAAATGCTGCTATTATAAATATATATATATATTTATCATTTTTATTTCAAATCATTGCTATAAATTGTTGTTATTTGAAAAAAGCATGTATTATACGATTTAACACTATTGTGTATACATGTATATGACTGCAAGTTTCTTTCAGTTCACCGCTTGTGACCATTTTTTTACACAAGGGAGTAGTTCTAATCATTCCATTCATAATTCAGTTTTTTTCCCCGAAATTTCAAGAACAGAAGCAGTTTTGCCACTTTCTGCGAGACAGTCAAAGGGGTGGAACTGGAAGGGAGGACGCAGAGCGTTGTTCTTGAAAGGACGGTCGAACAATCGCGAAGCAACACAGCGGAAGGTTTCACCCGATAGATCATAAAACGAGATAAGAATTTACCAGAACTCACCTTCTTAAACCAAGTGACGTCTGTACCACAGAGCACTTACAACTAACTTCTTACTTGTCCCAGCTATTCAATCTCACTATCGCGCGCATGTCCACAACTGATGCACATCATATGCACGTCCAACAAAAAGTAGGAAATTTTACACCGAAGACAGTCAGTCACACTGGGGCTGACAAAGAGTGCCCAGCTTTTTCTGCTTGATGCAGTTTCTGATGTTGTTGGTGTTGTGTTTTTTTTTCAAATTTTGTTGTAATGCTGTATGTTACGTACGCAATGTTATACTACTTTACATATTTTCTATATACCTGCACATAATGTTTTAATTGTGTCGAAAACAATGGTTGATTACAGTCTTTTATACTGTTTCTGAGAACTTTTAAAAAAGTCTTCTTGTTACCGTACATTATTATCGGGATTTTTTTTTTACTTCATGCTGGAAACAAGTCATTAAAACATTAAAGCAGTCTGTTCGACTATTGCTTTGAAAGCTTTTGGGGGGTGAGGGGGTGGAGGTGGTGAGGTTGTAACTGTTTGTCACAAGGCAAATAAGATGTGTTATGTTTTTTCCCACGTAATTTCGCGTATTTTATAATCGTCTGTTAACCCAATGGCTTCGAGTCCCTTCCCTGTGTGTGTGTGTGTGCCTGATCATGTATGTGTTCGGATATAGCTATTGTGGATGCTATGTGCCTACGTATATAAAGACGAATATACGTGAATGTAGAGGGAGAAAGATTGCGGAAGGCACAGAGGGGGAGTGCGTGGGCAGCAGTGGGAAGGGAGGGATCGTAATGTAAAAAATGTGTATTGTTGAGACGTACGACTCACCTGCTGGTCACGTGCTGTGTGGCTGACGCACTCCTGTCATTTGCCCACTCAGACTCCAGACAGTAAGTGGTGAGTTCCTGCGATAGACTGCCCACAATAAGAGACGATTGAGTGTTACGTGGGATGCAACTATATCACGAGTAGATACACTTACACTGTCGGTTGAAGAAAGAAGGGGGTGGGGGGGGGCAAGGGACGAGAGAGCTCCTCTTAAGATTTTCATTTCATTGCTGGCAAAGCCGTGAAATTTGAAGTTGAATTCTAAAACTGTCTCTTAAACGTCAGATCGTTGCTGTCATCTATACAAGCAGTCAAATCAAGCAATACATTATAATAATGAGAGACTAACATAGACACCGACAGACAGATAGTAACAGATATATTCTTGAACTTATATACACAATTTTAATTTGTTAAGAGTTATTACTTTACCGGGGTATCCGGTTTAGCGCGAGATCCCGGTCTGATACTGGGAAGATTTAAACTGTGTCCGCCACTATCGTTTTGTCAACATCCAAACTCACAGAGACTATTTTTTACATACACACACACATACGCAAGCGCGCGCTCACACACGTTAAAGAGACGACTGGGAAAGAAAATGCGCCCGCGAATGAGCGAGAGGTATCATTACATCCGTTACATACCCCTCTTAACCGCGTTGCTCTGTGTGTTCTTTGTGTCACGCACAGGCACGTGAGTTCTTCCTCGCGCCTCACCCGTTCCCCACTCCCCCCACAAAACAGAGAAAGAAGACAACGAGAGAGCTGAATGAGTATACCAATTTTTATGAGTGCCGCGCGTACACCACTTTCACTCTTCGTCTAGCAGTGAATTTTGGAGAGCGTTTCGCACAGAATGTTTGTCGCTATGCTCGCTAACTGGAATACTTTTCAGACGTAATGTGTTTCCCTTGTGGTTTTTTATTGTTTAAAGTCTAGTCAACAAATAAGATCATCTCATGACGAGGGCAAGAAGGGAATGAGAGATGAAAGGTGCTGGAGTAAAAATAAAAAAAGGAAAGGAAGGGAAACCGCAGTAAATTTGAAAAAAAAAACCCTAAGCGGGTCATCCCTAACAGGTGCCAAGTGTGTCGGACACGAGATACGAATCCATGACCCTCTGTGTGGCTGACCGGTTAACCCATGGGTGCACCTGCATGCACGTGTGCTGGCCAATAAAAACAGGTATAAATACCACTTGTGGCCGCTGCTCCCGCCAGTTGCTGGAAGGCATCTTTGTATGGAGACAACAGTTCCGACCATAGTAGTGCCAAAATGTTTTAAGAATTTCAAACTGGGGAGCATCAAAACCGAAGCAGTGTACGTGTTCCTAGCCAGCTCTCGGCTAGGCTTCTCCCTCAGACTGCAGCTCAGCGCTAGTGACTTCTGAAATAGGGAGGTAATCTGCGAATTCTTCTGTCGCTGATTAATTTGACACGAACTTTACGAACATTGATCTGCATCACCCATCGTCCCTACTCACCCCCATCACTCGAGTCTCCTTGCCCTGGTCCCACCCTCTGGCCATTCCTCAAACTGTAACTGACAAAAATGCAGACGGTCAAAGCAAACTGAACAAGAACCTGACAGCAAGCTTTGTATGTGATCTGTTCAGACTGTAGCCGCGAGCGCCTAACATCAAGAATCTAGCTCTGGAGATTTTTTTCTACAGAAATACTCATTCAGACCCTTCTTCTTCTGAACGGCCACAGTGACACTTGTGCTGCTGAACAGAACACGCTGGGCTGGCGAGAAGGTATAAAGTGCGTGGAGTGTGTGAAGGACTTTTGTGATGGCAGAGGAAAGGAGAAGTTAAAGCGTCTTTGAGCCACTTCGGCCAACTTGCTCGTCAGTTTTGCAATGGTTCCTGGGAAGCTGCTTGGTTCTGCGCTGTTGCTGCCAGTATTTCTGGGTACAGGTTAGTTGGAGTTTGTAGCTCCCTTTCATCATCATCATCATCATCATCATCATCATCATCATCATCATCATCATCATCATCATCATCTGTCAGGTAAACGTATCATCGGTCTTAAACTTTGTCTGTTTGGAAACACATTTAAACATATAAATTTGGTTAGAATTTAGAGTGATCTCCCCTTTCTGCTGTTCCTGCAAATGGATTGTGTGACTACTTAATCGAATAATTTTAAAACCGTAATTCGAATGTGATTCGGAAATTCTCACGTTCGTACACACGTGACTTTCCGGTAATACTGTTATAATTGTTAATAATAATAATAATAATAATAGAGCGCATCACCGCGTTCAGAAAACGCGCTCCGCGCGCTTTCCCCACAAATATGTGTGTAACAGAAAAGCCGAGCGTGAAAACAACACTGAATGGTTGAAAACGAAGCACACAAAACGAGTGTTTAAATGTGTGATTACTTAATCGAATTTTTTTCTGAAGCTGTAATTCGATTATGATTCGATCTAAAGCTGTCCGAGAAATGGTCAATGATTGAGGAGAACAAAGCAAGTTCAGAAGATAAGACTGCCTCGAGTTAGGGTCTGGTGGGTCAAACAGATTGCACCATAGATTCTAGGTGTGACCCATCCACGACCCTCCCCACTAATTAAGTCCGTTATCCCCTTGTTTAAGCCACCTTCTAGTCGCTCACGTCATCACCAGGCCAGGATAGGTTCCTGTTCACACCTCTAATCAGAGGTGCTGGCTCTAGAGCCAGGGGCAAGGTGTTACTAACCATGAGGCGCAGCGTGGAAGGGAGCCTTAGTTTTAGAGCGGGTGTCGGGCTGGCTAGGTGTGAGATAGTTGGACGGGGGAGGGCGGAGGGGGGGCGTAATTACGCATCAGGAGGAAGCCGCTGACGCGTAGCATCGACCACCAGGGGCTTTGATGTCGCCGATAGGTGTAAGCTGCCAGGAAGGGGTGGGGGTAGCTATGTCCATTCGAGGTGTCCACTTAGGGGGGTGTTCTTGCAGTTGACGCGGGGTGTGGCTTCTGCTGTCTCGGTCCTGACTGGTTGATGTATGCAACCGTCTTGAGAACCACGTTGATGTGAATGCAAGAATGTATGAGCGAAAGTTTAGAATAAAAGGACTGGTTTAGACAGTCAATTCCCTCTTTTAACCCAGTCTCCTGTGAGAAGATCGTCTGTATCCAAGACTCCTGCGAGAGGTATCTTCTGCCGAACCTTCTACTGGAGATCTGCTGTGAAGAGACTTTCGTGTCTTGTGGTAAACTCTGCTGAAGACTGAGGGGTTTAGTCTTGCTGCAGAATCAAGGTGTCCCGTTCTACTGGACGTTTGGCAAGTCTGGTATCAACGGCACGTGTCTGGAGTAGACGTTTAATGTGTAGCCTCTAATTACGTCAGGATGTGTTGCCTACCCGAGAATTTGCTTAGGTGGCCGCCCGGTTTGGAAAATGGAGAACTAATCGTGTTTGCTCCTCTACCCTTTTGAAATGAAATTTGACAGAAAATGAGGAATTTGCAGTGATAAAGACAATACCCAAGATGGACATTTCTTTTGGAAGATTAGATCGCGCAGTCAGAACGATTCGGACTGAAGTTTGGCTACTGTTTGTAGCTATTTAACTCCGTGGTTGTGATTTTTTGTGTTTACTTATTCATGTCAGAGCTATCCCATTTGTAAACGAATAACTTACTATTAAGATAAGGATTTTTACGCTCCAGAGAAGGCTCTGAGCTAATTATTTCGATGGATATAAAAAATAAATCATCAGCAGTTTCCCCTGATATAACATTCACCGGACTTGATTTGCAGGACAGTTCATTATGAAATGGAGTTTGTGCCTTGGATTACCGATTCCCAAAGCGTTGGTAGAACAATCTGATGCAAAATGGTTAGATTTTCAATTTGGTAAAGAGGCCATGAATGGGTTTGTTCAGCGTTTTTACTTCGGATCACGAGTGAGGCTTGTTTGCCTGGGAACAGATTCTTTTTAGTTCGCATAAAAATCGTTCGATTTAATGAGAAAATTGAGAGCCTGATGGCGAATCCCTCTGAGAGAGAGAGAGAGAGAAAGAGAGAGAGAGGTTGAAAGAGGAATGGAACAATGACTGAAAAGGAGCTGGCGCCGAGAATCGTGGGGAAGCAGGCAGACCATTATTAGTCTTTGTGGCCAACAATGACTTAATTTGGACCACCGGCGTTTTCATCGCAACGTATTGTACTGAAACCTTCATAGAGATGTTTCTTCGATCAATATATATATATATATATTGAAGATGGCGCTGAGAGGTGAATGCTTCTGAGGTTTGGGATTTAGAAGCATGATAAGAAATTTTCTGATTTGGAGTATCAAGTGCAAGGACTTGAAAACTGAGCCGCTCCCAGAACAAACGTCAGTAGTAGATCCTAGCGGGTGGAAGTGATCAGCCTTCACTTTACGTAGCGGGTACTGCCAAAGCGCCTTTCTTAATCGGACGACTGTACGAATGTTCGCGAAGTAGGGATGAACATTGGTCTGGGTAAGAAAGTTTTAAAACCTGTGGACGGCCAGCAGACTGAACAGAAGTAAAATTTTGTCCCAGTTCATTGTTCATCGCATTTCTCCTTTGAATGATTTAAATGGTGTCTAACACCGACGACGACGACGACGACGACAACGATGATGATGATGATGATGATGACGACGACGATGATGATGGAGGAGGAGGAGCAGGACGACGACAGAGAAGATAAAAAGTAGAGGATAATGATGATACGGATAACAACGACCATTTTGACAATAAACACAACGATGATATGTTCATTCCAATGAAAAGTATTGTGATGAGGATGACAAATAACGATAACAACGACGATGAAGAAGGGAAGGAAGCGGACAGCGACGACTAGGATGACAGCGATGACGATGACGACAACTTTGACAATAACGGTGAAGAGTGGTGCTGGTGTGGTGGTGGTGATGATGAAGATGCCGTCTGTATTTCTGCAGCCCTGACGACGGACGCCTGTCCAGACGACGTGCTGTTCGCTGTTTTTTCTTGCAACCCTGGCAACTTCTCATGGGGTCTGGTCAGCGACATCCGACGGCTAGACACTCAGTGCAGGTAAGGCCCAGGGGTGGCTTGCATGAGCGCTCTTATCGCCTGTTCATTCGTAAAGGTGGACGTAAAATAAACAGGGAGAATGGGCCTTACGAGCACTGTTATGAACGGAAGGGCAGCTACGAACGCTCATGCAAGCCAGCCCTGGGCCGGCGAATAACCCTTAAGACCATTCTTATGATCTTCCAGTTAGTCGTACGGCCCGCGCACCCCATGTATTTTATGTACAGTTTTACGTTCAGACAGGCGATGAGAACGTCAATGCAAGCCACCCCAGGACTGGTTTCCATAGGCGTTCGAATCTCTTGTTCATACGTAAAGATGCACACCAGGTATACAGGGCGAACGGGCCTAATGACCGCTATTATCACGTGGCTTGAGTTTCATGAACATAAATTCTGCACCTTCCGGTCACAAAGTTATTGGAAAGGCCCATTTTCCCTATGTATTCTTCATGCGTCTTTACGTTAGGAGACCACACAACAAAAAGCTCATACCCAAGTCAGCCAGGAAATGCAGATACGAGCCCCATGTAACGCAAGCCAGGAGAGTATTTATGGCGACTCACAAATTTTTAAGTGTTTATATGATAAAGGACCTCTCTCAAAAAGGCTCGCGTTCCACACTTCACTACGTCATAAAAAGCAAGGCATTAGATGATTCATACTATGACGGAAAAAATATTTAAGTATTTTTCCTCCCTCTGATAAATCACATTAATCCATATTAGTGTGATTACATAAGTAAATCACAGTTATTGCTTAAACAAAATAAACATTTATTTAGACATAAACATGAAGTATAAACCTCCTGAAGCTGATTAAAATGTTTGTTAACTTGATTACGGGAGTTTCCGATGTCAAAGCAACTGGTGGAAAGCTTGATAAAATGTGATGCCTTAGCAGCAGAATTTTTTTCTGACAGCCTGATGGTAGAGTGTTCGCGTCACGCCCTTGGGGGGTGGGGGAGCTTCTAGAGCAAGTGAGTGTTTTAGTGTTCAGCAGTCAGTGAGTCTGTCGATCAGCGAAGTAACTTCCGGCTGTGGAGGAAAACCTTTGACCTCTCTACCGTTACTGCCCCCGAGATTGCTCCAAACAAGAGACTTATTAAAAGATTTCTTAGTAATTAAGAGGGTGGGGGTGTGGCCACAAAGAAATGCGTGAGAACGGGTTCCTTAATTAATATTTAAGCCACTCCCAAGCACCAACCACCACCATCACCCCCTTTTCATCTATCCCGGCTTTAGGGCGGGTTGCATGGCTCATATCGCATCTATGAATAATACACACCGCTTTTGTTGCCGGAAGGGCAAACACGAACGTTCATGCAACCCAGCCCCTGGGTCATACTGTCATGTCTGTTCTGCTGTCGCAAATCTTTTTAGTTGTTAATTAAGCTGTGTGAAAGCGTTATTACAAACGTACAATATTATTTTCTTTAGTTGTTGTTGTAATTTCTGTCTGTCTGTCTGTCTGTCTGTCTGTCTTTCTTTCTTTCTTTCTTTCTTTCTTTCTTTCTTTCTTTCTTTCTTTCTTTCTTCCTTTCTTTCTTTCTTTCTTTCTTTCTTTCTTTCTTTCTTTCTTTCTTTCTTTCTTTCTTTCTTTCTTTCTTTCTTTCTTTCTTTCTTTCTTTCTTCCTGTCTTTCTTTCTTTGCAATACAAGAACAAACAAACATGCAACCTTTTTTAGAATGACAATGCCATTTAAACGAACATTTATATTCGAGTCTGGAACAGTTAGAAAACCTTTTTTTAAATTACTTTTTAAAAAAAGGATCCTGATGTTCAGTTCTAGATTGTTCCAACAGGGCTGCTGCTTGCTCACTGTCTTCTGACTAATGTTTCTTGTTCCATAACAAATCTTTCCGGACTGATTTTCTAAATCTTTTTAGATCCCTACATACTTTTTTCCGTAACTTTTTTTCTCGCACTTGCACTAGTCAGCCAGAAATGTTAAAGAACACGAAGAGAAGAACTTCAAAACTATTTTCTGTAGATTTCTGTGATTTTTTTGTGTCTGGAGAAATGGAATAAAGGCGTCTATTAAAACCCACGAGAGAAGCGTTTGAGGGAAGAGTTTGTTAAGTACTTTGGGGGGAGGGGGTGACGAGATAGAGAAAGAGAAAAAAGTGTCAATCACATTAAATTGTCTGGCCTCTGATTGTCAAACTCTTTAGAGCAAGAGATTCAAGCAGCTGAATGTATGTAGTAGGTAGGTCTGCAAGTAAGAATGAAAGGTGCAGCAGGTGTAACTAACTGTACATCTTTATTGTCAGCAAAAGTGTGCGAAAAGAAGAATGGGCACTCGAGAGATATACAGACGTCAGATAGACTGCTATGTCCCAATATCCGGCCATGAATTTAAAAATCCCAGAGTTTCTGTTTGCACGCGTGCGAGGCTGTGTGTGTGTGTGTGTGCGTGCGTGGGTGCGTGAGGATGCTACACAACGCGTTTACTTTTTTTTTTTTTTTATCTTGCTCTGGTCTTCAGTGCCGGCACTTTCCAGAAATCCGTCACTTGCCTAACCTCTTTAGCGGTGCGTTGCCAAGACAACACAGAAAAGCGGGACTTGCTGCGACATTACCTCAGTGTCGAACGTCTGAGAGACAGCTGGGCCCAGCTGTGCCAGAGTGCACCTTGTCAGTATCTATCTATCTACCCATACGCTATTCTCATCTACCGAAAAAGCCATAGCTTTCACTTTCCGTCCTACTCAGTAGGTGCCATAGCATGGTACTGTCCAGCAGGGCACGTTTTAGGACCTACCTAGTAAGGAAGTAATAACTCCCACCCCTATCCTGAACAAAGTTTTTGAAATGTGGCCTTTGAGATTCGAACCACCTAATCTTCCGTCGCAAAACCAACCCTTGAATCATTTGTCTACGAACTACGACAACTTCTGTTCAATCAAGACGTAAGAACCTGCACTGTGACATCTCTGGTCGTGCTGCTTTCTTGTGGCTAGAACGCACAGAAATTGTCCGCGTGGTCCTCAAGGGGATGGTCAAAGCCTGGGTTTCAGCGACTGAAGATTAGAGGGTTCAATTTTCGTATACATGTACTCCTTTTTTGACCCCACATTTTTAAAACCTTAGTTTTTTATGTGAATGTTGTCAGAATGATCTGTACACCGCAACGCAGCACGCTCGGGACCTGCTGAGTAGGGCAGATAATGCATGCTATTCCCTTTATTCAGTAGATGCATACTGAGTGCTGTCTGGCAGTCTGTTTACTCATCCATCTTTCCATCTAAGAAAAACTTTATATCTGTCTACCCCTATAACATCTGTGTGTGTGCGTGTGTGTGAAGCGCGTAATTACTTACCTGAGAGAGAGAGAGAGAGAGAGAAAGCAGAGAGAAGGAGGGAGAGAGACAGACGAGAAGAACAAACTGAAAATTTTTTAAAACTTCCATGCTGACCTGTCCATCTCATCACTATTCCCATTCTGGTCGGCCGTTCCTGTTGAACAGCGCTGGTCGAACATTTCCAGTGCTGGGAAATGACGTTACAGAAATCCTCCAAGTGCATCATGGGACAGATGGACGATCTTAACCGTCGGCAACACGCTGCCGCTAACAACCTGTCTTCGTCACGTGACCTCACGCACGCCGCCGTGGCTATGGAGTACGTCAAGATGACCTGCAGGTGAGAAGGAAACGTATGTAGTAGGTAGGTCTGCAAGTAAGAATGAAAGGTGCAGCAGGTGTAACTAACTGTACATCTTTATTGTCAGCAAAAGTGTGCGAAAAGAAGAATGGGCACTCGAGAGATATACAGACGTTTCCTCCTGGTGTAAATGCATATTTCTGCACACTGTGGTATATGCATTGCATTTGCTTGCTATGAGCCCACTTACCACCTAATTTTGAAATATTCAGGTTGACTGTTAGTTCTGCTGAGGTTTTTTTTTGACTTTTCGTCATGTTCTCGGGGGATTTCTTTTTTTTGGGGGGAGGCTTGGGGGGGGGGAGAAGGTGAAGG
The DNA here is from genome assembly GCA_004794575.1 of Lanistes nyassanus. Taxonomy (NCBI): domain Eukaryota; kingdom Metazoa; phylum Mollusca; class Gastropoda; order Architaenioglossa; family Ampullariidae; genus Lanistes; species Lanistes nyassanus. The sequence goes on along the minus strand of SMGT01003590.1, from coordinate 4,607 downwards.
TTGAGGAGGAAGAGAACACGGTTTTGACGTATGTGCCCAAGGGAGCTTACTGTACCCAAACATGTAGCAAAGAGAGAGTCGAAAGTAAACGACCCTAGTCTTCACATGGCTAGCCCTCGGTGTGCCACGTGTGCATGCAGCGAATCCCTATTTAAAGCTGTGTGAAGATCTTTTTTAACGTTCCTTACTTTCGACTCTCTCTTTGCTACGTGTTTGGGTACGGTTGGCTCCCTTGGTCACATACGTCAGCATAGGGTTGTGTCTAGCGCTGCCAGTACTTTGTCGGGGTTGTCATTTGATGATTTATAGCGCTCTTTATTCTTTGTTAACACGGTTTTGTTACATTTGGGTGTTTTTTTTCTTGGGTTGGCGGATAGGCTGCTGCTTATTCTTTTGGATGTTGCTGTAATGCTGTATGGGGAGCTCGAGGGAAGGTGTAGGCGTGTGTGCGTGGTATGTGGGAACGGGCTACTTAAGTTTTCCGGTAGGTTCAAAGTGGCTGCACGGAGTAAGATGCGCAACTCTTCCTTAAATTATCCTCGCCGACAACGCTTGCTTCCCTTTTCTGCAGCACGTCGCACGGCATTCTAAGGTGCTTCGAGACTACGCTCCAAGCGGCGTGTCCTGCTGAGGTATACCACGTGATGCGCGACACCTACCTGGCTTATCAGCCGCCCTACTGCAATCTCACTCAGCCAACCTCATCGACTGCTGGGCCAGGCGTGTCATTAGTTCAAACCGTCTGCGTTGCCGCCATTTTACTGTTGTGTTTTCCCTACTCGTGATGTCCGGGAGTGACTTATATGCAGAAATTTTATTTTTCTTCGAAAGTTTGACTTTCCTTTTTGTTTATAGGTGTGCGGATTTTCCGCTAACTTTACTAGTGTAAAACTTATAAATTGTTTTTTATTAATACCTGAACAAATAAGTTATATTATTAATGAATTATTTTGAGAACATTCGTCAAAATAAATGTACGTGATGTTCCCGTCATTCATACTTATGTTGACCTATGGTGACTTTTTATTTTAAAGTTACGAATTGCAAGCACTCTTCTCGTAATCAATGAATGAATGAATAAATCAATGAATGAATCAATCAACCAATCACCCGTGCATATAAGCAATCCCTCACAGGATTGTATGTTTGCTAAGAAAAGGTTACCAAATTCGTTCCGGGTAACTCCTGGCAACTGTGTAAAATGGATCTGACGACAGTACATGAAAGGAGGGATTTAAAATTAAGGACGAAGAAAAAGTATAGAAAGAGTTCTAAGTCACAATTAAAGTGGCCGTGCATGTGTGTGTGTGTGTGTGTTGTGTGCGCATGCGTATGCACGCAGGCAAATGCAGGCTGGGGAGAGGAAGTGAGGATCAAGAGGAGGCACAAGTTTGTAGCTGAACTCCGAGAAAAGGACAGCGCGTGGTTCCTCGATTGAGACCCGCGCTGTTATGAGAGGAAAACACAGGCATCTGTGGCTAGAGCCAAGCTGTTACTGCGCCGTGGAGGGAGCTGAAGGGAAACAGAGCAGAGTCTGCGAAAGGGGGAAAGGGGAGGCGTTTATCTCTGAGCGCACACAACACGGTGTGTCCTGTTCCACTCGTTTAGACACGTGTGTGCGTAGATTCACCCCAGTCCGTCCCGACTAGAGCCTCAACCTGACTGGAAAGACGTTTCACGGCTGGCGTAAAGAAGTTCGTATGTTTGGTTCAAAGTGTGCTGAAGCGAGTGGGACTGCCATGGAAAGTTATCAACGGAGCTCCCTGGCGTTTCTGGTAATCGCCATTTTCTGCTCTGCCTTCGGTTCAGCACAAGGTAAGGTGACTTTGTCTGCACCAGAAACTTTATTCATCCAACACAACTGGGGAATATCTTATGTGTGTTGGAGGTGGGGGGAGGGGGCAACAACGGAAGGTAACCTCATGATAATGACACGTATACTGTTCTCCATTGTCGTCGATTGTCCATATACAGAAAACAGACCCAAACATAAGATGGCATGGCAATGGCTGTTTGGGGTGGAAACAAGTAGGTATGCATCCTGCCAGACAACTCGCACACGCGCGGGCCAGACCGCAAAGCGCCGAAGTTGCTGGATGGTTGCCAAGTTCACAAAATGGCTCGCTCTTAGGGTTTGAAGATTTTTTCCTGGCCGTGTTATGTGCTCTCGTTTCCTCCCGTTCCATCGTCTGCTGATAGTGTCGGGGTGGGTGGGTGGGTGAGAGGGGTAGAATCTGATCTTGATGGAGGTGCGCTGTGTATAAGAACACTTGCAAAAGCGACCGGCAACAGACATTCTGGGCTATGCAGCTGACCTTCTGAAGAAAAAAGCCACGATTACCCAGTTTTCTTAACACATGACAAGAAACAAAGAGGGAAAAGAAAAAAGAAAGACACGAGCCCCTCTTCCCTCGAAAAACCCCAAAACAACAACCAAAAAACTGAAAGAAACAGTTCAACTTAACAATAAATGCAATTACATGTTAGAGATAAATTGTTGATTATTAACCACACACTTTCAACAACGATATTGAACTAATGAAATGCATTTATTTGGCTTTCTCGTCGTCTTAAATTATGACCAGAATTCAACTTAAAATTGTTTTATTACTTTAAATAACTAATCCGTTAGCTTAGAAAGACGCCGCGCATCAGCACACAATCGTCCTGGAAGATCGTTGTTACATAATGGGAGTGATGAGCGGCTGATAGCTGGCCCTTATCTTAAGGTGTTTTCTGCACTGTTGATTCTAAACAAACAACTACTAACAATGCTGTTTGTTGCTCTAGTGCCCTTTCTTTTTAAGCTACTGCGAGAGATAGGTTTTTGATCAAGGCAGGTCTTAAGTGTGCAAAACTTTTAATGACCATCGGCAACAGAAGCCAGATATGGATTCAACCCTTTGTGTATTGCAGGTTACTTGTATAAATTATTTATATATATATATAATTACTTTAGGAAAAGGCTTTCAATTATTTTGGTTTTTTTTAAAATGAGGGTTGGAGGAGGGGGGAATTAACTGTCAATTTTTCTAAGGATGTCCGTCCGAAACTGATTTTTTTAAAAATCGCACCAGACAACCACATTTCCTGCTCCACTTGCAACAGAATTCTTACAGAAAAGCTATTCTTGGTATCTTGCAGAACGTTTACACCTTTTTTTAAAACAAACTTTAAACCCCTTTTCAAATCACGTGATTTCATCAACCGTCAATGTCGATCTGCTGTCTGCAGAGACGGGCACGGCAGAGCTGTCCCCCGCCCGGTGTCCGCCGGATTACCGCACGCGCGTGGAAACCTGCATCATGGAGGCCCAGGTGGCGCCACAGGCTGGAGGGGGCGTCAGCCTCATCACCAACAAGGATCGTCTGGAGGATCTGTGCGAGTAAGGAACTAGCACGTCCCACCTATACCCCCACCCCTAGCCCTCATTATCTTGGCTTCCGCTTCCCGATAATCCTGATATCAACCTGTCACTCATTTGGCCAGCAGCTCGATTTCACCACCATCTCTCTCTTTTTCTTTCGCGATGTGTCATCATCATCATCATCATCATCATCATCATCATCGTCGTCGTCATCGTCGTCGTCGTCGTCGTCGTCGTCGCACACACCTGCGCGCGTCAAATTGTTTTGAAATCTACAAGTATTTTAATTTAACACGATTTTTTAAAAAATCGATTACTTAAATGTGTGCATGATATATGTGCATAGATGCGTGCGTGCGTGCGTGCATGAGTGAGCGCACGTATTTCCGTTCGTCCGTCCTTTCTTCCATGTCTCTGTGTGTGCGCATGGAACCATGCATCTTTACATATACACTGGAACCGTCATATAAGTCTGAACTATGTTATATGTCGGTACTGGCTTTAGAGTAAAATCCGTTCCTTCTATTTTATATCTTANNCCCCCCCCCCCCCATGGCAATGTCCAACTGTCGACCCACATAACCTGAAGTTGTGCTTATTCACACATCACTGCGTTCAGTTTCGTGTTGCTTGACAGAGTTCTGTCATTGTATTCAACTCTTTTTTTTCTGCTTGAACGAACACAAATCATTGGTCGCTGTTACGTCCCAGTCTCTCTATGCCAACCCTAAAGAAAAGAACAAACTTGGTGAACCTCAACAAAATTACAGTTCTTGACAGAATCAGAGACGGAGATATCATACCAAAGTTGCCGGCGAAATGGCATTTCTGTGGGAACTGTAATTTGACGTTCACCATTTCCTCATATGCGAAACACGCCGAGAAACGGCCGCTACGGCACCATAAGCACAAACGTCACTGATGTAGCTGCTGTTGTTGCCAAGACAGGATTGGAGAAAATAAAGCAACCAACAATTGGCAGTCTCTTTGGCACACCACGTGACTTTGAAGTGACTTTCCTGTTTTCTGTGAGACGAGAGAAAGACTACACAGAGAGAGAGAGAGAGACCAGAGAAAGGCTAGAGAGAGAGAGAGAGACACACACACAACAGAGAAAGGCTAGAGAGAGAGACACACACACACACCCCAGAGAAAGACCAGAGAGAGAGAGAGAGAGTTCCATGCAACAAGTCTTTAATCATTATAGTCGATAATGTAGGTAATTATGCTGTGAATGTTT
>SMGT01003589.1:396790-431668 GCA_004794575.1 Lanistes nyassanus | reverse complement strand
GGAACTGAGCCGCTGTGTCAATGTGGTTTATAATAGTAACTAGACATCAAAGGGGGAAGTGAGCCGCTGTGTCAATATGGTTTATAATAGTAACTAGCCATCACAGATGTAAGTGAGCCGCTTTGTCAGTGGGGTTTATAATAGTAACTAGTCATCACAGATGGAAGGGAGCCGCTGTGTCAATGTGGTTTATAATAGTAACTAGTCATCACAGATGGNNNTGAGCCGCTGTGTCAATGTGGTTTATAATAGTAACTAGTCATCACAGATGGGGAGGGGGAGGTATTGTTGCTTAACGTCCAGACGCAAACTATGTGCATATCAGGACGGTCATCACAGATGGAAGTGAGCCCCTGTGTCAATGTGGTTTATAATAGTAACTAGTCATCACAGATGGAAGTGAGCCGCTGTGTCAATGTGGTTTATAATAGTAACTAGTCATCACAGATGGGGAGGGGGAGGTATTGTTGCTTAACGTCCAGACGCAAACTATGTGCATATCAGGACGGTCATCACAGATGGAAGTGAGCCCCTGTGTCAATGTGGTTTATAATAGTAACTAGTCATCACAGATGGAAGTGAGCCCCTGTGTCAATGTGGTTTATAATTGTAACTAGTCATCACTGATGGAAGTGAGCTACTGTGTCAATGTGGTTTATAATAGTAACTAACCATCACAGAGAGAAGTGAGCCGCTGTCTGTTTTCCTTCTAATTAAATGTGTTTTCTTCATTCTCTCTCCCTCTTTAGCAAGTCACATGTTGCAGCAGATGTGTGAGGGCAATTGCAGTGAGCAGAGGGTTCATGGGTCTCAAGGTCTGTTCGCCCTAAGCACACGGCCATACTGAGCTGTTGCAGGAAGTGTGGGGTGTACAACCAAAGGCGTGTTTGACAAGACTGGAACACCTCACAGAAGCAAAACAAATTCGCATGCGTACACCTTCACAAACGTATGTGGCTTTATCAAATCACTGTTGATAACTTTGACTATTACCGTTCCAAAAATGTATTCGCTCTCTCACTATCGTGTTCTTATAAAGCCGAATGTTTGTTTGTGTGTTTGTAAGTTATACAAATCCGCACGCCTGAACCGATCCACACCAAATTCGGCACGCTGGTTCCTTTTGACCCCCAGATGGTCATAGGCCATATTTCGACCACGTACCTAGGCCTCAACAGAAATGAAATAATAAATATCACGAGCCCCTTAACAACTCACACGGCGATCAGCGTGCAAAGATCACCACACATTCTTTTCCCTTTAGCATGAATAGTACTTTCCGTGGCCTCGCTTGACAACAGGGAGACCGCAGGCAAGGGTAGGGGTGAGGGTAAGAGTTATGGGTGGGGGTTACGGAAGGGGTAGGGTTGGCCTGGTAAGAAAAACCCGGACAGAGCCGGGTCCCCTGGGTAGTGCATCATATTGATAACATTAAGGCAGATTCCACAAACAGCATTTCCTGGCACTGCATTACAGTGCAGCATACTTCGAGGGTTTTTAGGTGGATGATTGCTTAAGCACCCTCACCACCTCCATAGCCTGGCCCTGTTCTCCTTACAACTCAGGTTCAAATGCTCACTACATACCATATAACCATCAGAACTAAGCAAATCTTGATATATCCGACTGACAACACCTGCAGGTAGTGTGACTAATGTCTCTTCCAGCCCAGCCCCACACGTCGGACAAGGGACAACTATCCCATACAGTATGCATCAATAGTGGCTGCAAAAAAGTCGGATGTGTAGTTACTGCGTTGCTAGTTTTATGATGTCGCTAAGGCTTATTCATCCTTCATTTGTCCTGGACATCAAAAGTCTGTCATCAGTACCACAGAACTGCCACTAAGAAGCATATGTAGGTATCATAATACTAACAGAGATCTTCGATCTGTAAAAGAAAACCCACATACATTGAATTTTATGGTTTTTAGGAAATGCTCTCAGGTTTTATAATTATATGCAGACGCTTCGTGCACAGTTTGCTTGCATTATTCTTCAAATCTAGATCTATCAAAAGAGACACCAAAATAACAGCGAAGGTGCTGTTTGAAATCAGGAGGTCAGTCTTCTTTTAGATGATTATTAATTATGAACAGTTATTAAGCAGTGCCAAATGTTGTATTTCTAATAATTCACAAAATAGACAGGCTATAACTCATAAAAGATATCACAGATCTTGAAACATATCATCTCTTCCATTGCACACACTACTTAACGTGTGGAGGTGTTTTGGCCTAGATAACATGATAACCTATATTGCGAAAGCATAGTCAAGAAAGAGTAGTTGAATATTGGGCTGTTATGTGTGATGTAGTATAGTGAAATGGATTTTACAACAAAGAAGCCCAACTCAGTTAAATAATGGATAAATCAACATTTGGGGCATAAGCTTTCACATCCGTCCCAAAAGAAAAAAAGAAAAAAAGGAAGGAACAGGAATTAAGGAATTTTGCACTCAAAACTGCCAGAATATGTTTTTAACTAGCTATATGGATATATATTTTTATTTAAAAGAAACATGTAGATACTTTTGTGCACATAACTGGATAAGTGTGATAAGAATGTTAGACCATAAACAGCAAGACACAGCAGTATAGATTCTATGCATATATTCGGTGTCATCAAGCTATGTGATCAAAATCTTAGACAATAAGCGGTGACACAGTAGTATAGATACTATACATATATTCGGTCTCATCAAGCTAGCTCACTCGCTTTCTCACACTTTCCGAGATTCTAAAAGATAGTGTTATCAATACCAGTATAAAGAATCAAAATTTTTGAGACTTTCTTCTATGGTGACCTGAATAAGAAACGTGTTATGTGGTTTTGTGGTGTCTGGTTATTGTTGTAACTCATGACACATGGGTTTTGGGTGACGTTTCTGTAGGGCTGACAAAATGACCGTGCTATTTTCTACTCGCTCTTTAACATTCAGATTTCTAACTATAATGGTTTTGGTAAAAAGACTGGGTTCAAAAGGCATGACTTTAATGATTTTCGCCGAAAGTTTGGACACAAATGTAATCGATTCTTCTGGTTCTACAACTTCTTTAACCATTCGTTTAGTTGACTGAACATGAGTGGCTTTGAAAGTGCTCCTTTGACTTTAAAATTTCAGAAAGTATTGAAAACTAGAAAAAATTCTTTGCTACAAAAACTAATCAGTCATTTTGGTTGCTGTCTACTCTCTAGTCACAAAGGAACGGGATAAGTTTATTGTACGTGTTCTGATCTTGCCGCGTCAAGTCGCTGTCATTTGTTTCTAAACAGTTTTATGCAGGGTCAAAATGTTGTCAGACGCAGGTTACCTTCTAACTGCTTGCTCACTCTGCACTTCATACCAAAAATCACTACAAAACAAATTTACATCATCACATGGCTTAAACAAATGTTTATTTGTGCAACTAAAATAAAAGCCACTGAAACTTCGAAAGGCATGGTCAGGCAGCAAGCCAGCTTATATAAGCTTAGCCCTGGGTAAACAAATCACAGAACAAATATAAATATATTATTATTATTATTATTATTATTATAACAATGATGCTGAATTAGAAAGTCAAGAGATAATTAGACGATGAAAGAGTTAGTAAGGGGGATTGAAAGAGACCAAAATTGTAAAAAGGTGGGTTTGAGAGGGGAAGCGAAGTTTATTTCTCGAGTGATTAAAGAAGTTGCAAGTTTTATGGACTGCTTTGTCACCGTAGCTGCTGCTGCTGCTGCTATGCAAAGCGCTTTGACTGATTTGGTGACAGAAAGAGTTTCGTGTTTTCATGTGCAGAACAGGGAGGTTGAACTCGATTTTTTGTGTCATTTTCTGTGATGTAGCACATCACTTCTTGGCTTACCAATGAGCGGAAACAAAACGGGTGGGGACCACATCATTGTGTCTTTGCTGTTGGTCTAGTCCATTGCCAGGATATTTAGGTTCGTATTCCTATGGTGTGATACCTCTTCATGGTTATTTTCGACATGTAGATCCTCACGACGTGAGCTGCACTCGCTGAATCGTAACAACCTCTGTACTGGACGCCCCTGACGCTTACGTGACATCACAATCAAGAAAGGGAACCGATATATTTTCAATCGATTCCCCCCCCCTCCACCTCCTCACCCCAAGATCGTGATTGAAAAAAAATGTGTGCTTTCGGTGTCTATAAATGTCGACAGAAATAGAGACTAACGGCTTAAAGCTGCATTGAGCACGTTTTATTATAGTTCTTTCGGTTCACAAAGTTTCGTTTTTCATTCTTCTAGATCTTTAGGCTAACGTTACGCAATGGGCATACACAGATCTGGTCAGCACCGAGGCAGCTTTCAAGCGACAACAGCGCTCGTCAAAGTCAACGGTTGGTTTGAACTGCTGTTATCGAAGGAAGCAGAGATGGTTCCGCTAACTGAATTTGCGCGGATCAAAGGTCTCTCAGTGAACTGTCTGTAATGATTTAGAAGTATACAGTAAGAGTGCTTTAGTTACACGTTTTATGCATTGTGTTATCCTACGACATTTCCTCGAACAGCTGTTTCATTTCCATTCCCTACATTCATCGTCCTTTATATCATCGTTTTGGTATTACTGAGGGGTGAGTTAGTCAAAGTTAGGGTGGAGAGCGAATACGGGTGAACGGCGTACAGGTGAGGGATCGGCAAAAATAAATTCGTTTCTTGTGTTTGTTTGTTTGCTTGCTTTTGGTTTCCTTACCTCTGTCCTTTTCTGAGTTTCAGATGCCCTCTGAATGAGAGGATGATCTTTTTCACTATGGGCAGAGATGGGAAAATACCGTGACCATATGACCTAGGACCACTAGAAATCTTGCCGGCCATAGGAAAAAAAATCATGAATCACTAATCGGTCGGGTGATTTTAAAAAATGTTTTCCTCTCCTTTTCCTCCTCTTCTTCCTCCTCCGAAATCTTCTTTTTCTCTTTGTTTTCTTTTTCCCACTACAGCAGGCGTTGTTAGTGTGTATGTAAATGATGACAAAATACCCGACGCGCAGCAGCATCTGGATCGTGAGGGAAAGCGCCCCTTCTTAATTTAGACTGCTCCCATGGAAGATCAAATTTTTCATGATTTTTCTAGGTCGTAATTTAGAGGTTCCGCTGTACTTATTTAATTTCGCTTGTCTGCTTTGAAATGTGTTGCCGAGAGAGACTGTCATACAGCCAGCAAATAAACAAACACAAATTATCCAACCTAGGTTAATGAAACTTTCACTGCGTTAGTGAATTTTTAAAGTTACTACACACTCGGGAAATTGAACTTTTTGGAACTGCCTCCTCTCTGACTATAGGGGAGGAAAATATGAGAGGGGGGAGCAACAAATAGTTTGGTGGAAATGTTAAATTAATGAATACACAAACATAATATATATATATATGTGTGTGTGTGTGTGTGCGTGTGTTTATTTATCCATATAGTTAAATGCAGTGACAAAATATTTGTGGGAAGATAAAAAAAGTTAGAAAAGAAAAATAGTCCGCCAAACCAATTAAAATGATAACTGGTGATTTCTATAGAGTTTTCCAGATCTCAAGGCGCTTTGCGACTTTCCGTGAAGCAGCCCATATTGATAAATCTCATACGTTCACACAACATTAATCATAAACTCACATGGAAAAAAATTATTAATCTGTGAATAGAAGGTAGGTCATCTGAAATTTTCTTTTGAAAAGAAAACTGTTTTTGGTTGTTGTTTGTTTGATTGTTTGTTTGTTTTTGTAAGAGGGTAATGCTGCACAGTGTCTGGTAAAGAACGGTAAGGCGTTCCATGTTTTAGCTGCAAGATAGAAGACAATTCTTAGGCTGTGCTGCTTTCGATAAAAATAATTAGTTCCTGAGATATTATACGAATATTAAACTTGAAATCCTAACAAATATAGTGTTCCTGTGTAATATGTATCACAGTATGTTATATTATATATCACAGTAGCAATTAACTTTGAATTCTCATTTAAATGTCTTGACTACAGTTTTAAATTTATAGATAAGTAGCATCAGATATTTATATATATCACATAAAATTAACAAAAGTAGTTGATTACTGGTGAAAAAAATGAAAGATTTATCATTTTATTAAAGAGATAATAGTTTAAAAAAAACATTTTTCTCCTTTTTGCCGTTCTATCTTTGGTATTTAGCTCTAGCATTGCTAGAAATGTGTAATATTTTTACTCTAGCCATCCTTCTGAAATGCTGATTGTAAACTTCTAATAAACGGATAATAACTGTTTAAGTGACCAGAATCTGATGCATTTATCAAGTAATTAAAACATTTAAAAATTCCCATATATTACATCCCACCGGTTACTTAGTCTCTGATGTCATACAGAAAATGTTCAAACAGTTGTCTTTGATATTATAGTTAGTTGTTTTTCACCTTATACTAGTATAACATAAAGAAAAATGAAGTTCAGCGTGCCCACATAATTTTAACAGATGCTGAACTTAGAACCTGAGAAATGAAAATTACTTCATCAACCTTCATGCAATATAGCCGTTCTTAAAGAAAATATTGAGCACGTGTTTGTTCTCGTGTAGGCTTTCTACTGTGTGTATATATATATACATGTGACATAATAAATATGCGCATCTCCTTGTGTGCGTGTTGCTGTTGTTGTGTGCGTGTTGGGGGAGGGGGTTGAAAAGGGGGATAGAGTAGTGCGTGGGTTTGAGAGATAGGTCTGTCCTTGTCTTTATGGCTGTGTAAATTTGTTCCGTTGTGTTTTAGTTAATTTTAATTGTGTTTTGTTTTGCTTTGGAAATGTCCACAGAAGTGATCGAAACTGGAAGGTTATTGTATCTGTGTAACATGTCCAGCAGGCGGATATTGATTCCCCACCCCCACCACCCCGCGCTGATCTGCGTTTCTATGGTGATGAGCACTATATATGTATGTATATAATATAGGATATAAGACTATGGAATTTTTCTGTTTTGCAGTCGTCAATTTCTTTGATTCAAATCTCTGTACTGTGCCGCAAATACTGAATATGGTAAAGCTGACAAGGAAATCTTTAAGATATACCACGGTTGTATACCTCCAAAGTGCATGCACCGCCACAAGCTTGCCCTAAACAATTCGGGAGGCACGCGCATGCATACTGAATGTCAGTCAACTGCTTGTCAAAGATCGCGAACATTCCGCTTAGCTGCAAGCAACGCTATTGATAAACTAATTTTATTATGCAAAACAGAAAAAAGTTAACTCACCTTCGCTGGGTCTGAACCTTCCTAAGAAAAGTTTTTTTCCAGTTGAGCCCCGGCTTCCCTGACAGTTCCGCAACTCGAGGACTGCAAATGCGCATGCTCCTTGCGCACGCTCACTTGTTATACGCGCGCCCGGAATGTCAAACGACAGACGAGATCCCGCTTCGTGAACATGTATCATGTATCGCTACGCTTTACCATCTCCCTGTTCCATGTCTTCGTGAAATCAAAGTGAAAATATGTTGCACCCAACTGCGAATAAAAGATATGTGCTCATTAAGTTGAGAAAGCTGTTTTGTTATGTCACTTTACACTGCAGCATCCAGGAACTTTATACCAAGGGCGAAGTGCAACGTCGGTCACTCAGCACCATCCTAAAATACCTTCGCGGGTCAGTGTTATTTTTAGTAACAATGATGACCCAGAAGTCCACAATCTTCAAAAGTAATGTATGTTTTGATAATCTAACACAGTGTTCTCTGAACTAGTGTAACAGAATGGGCAGTTTTTTTCACAATCTTATTTGCTGCGATAAATTATCTTCCAACTGTGCCTTCTGCACACCACTGCCGTATTTGACGCGGGTTGATTCGGTCTCCATCCCCCTTATGCGGCTGGAAAAGTAAAGTCGTAGTTTCCGAAAGTTAAACGCAATGTGAAGAAACGGTTATACTAGCACATGTGTCCACCAGTTTGGTCTGCATTCATGTTTCCTCACTAACAAAGAAAATACGCTCGAAAAAGGACTATCCTCGTTCGAACATTCGGTGCTACAAAAGTTCCAAAGCCCTGCAAGCCAGTGTTGTCGCTAGGACAAGTCTTCGTCTTGTTTTGTTGGTTATTTTCAATCACTTTAAAGCAAAGGCAGGCTGAAAAACGTTCTGGGAATTAGCGACAAGTATGAAGCCCGTCGACATTGTGGGTTCCGAAATATTGAAGTAAACAACTCAAATCTCCAATGTTAGCAAGCCCCAGGCAAAGCCTCAGCAGCCATTTAGGTCTGCTTGCTGACAGTGGTTGAGAGTCAATGTTGTGGCGATGGTAGCTATCAGTATGTTTGCGCAACATTTTTCCGCTTAATGTCCACCTGGCAACTTCTTAGAACGGACCAGAAGTGCAGTGTTTGTGCAAAGTGGCATCAGAAGTAACTGTGCTGGCCACTACTGAATATCTCCGCACTTCCCTGGAACTGAGTGAAAGAAAAGTAACCTCGCAATGTCATGCCTAAATTAAGTTTCTGCTTGGAAACTGAGGATGAAAACCGAGAGCGAAAACGAAAGAACAAGAACTGAGCGAATAGCCAGGAAAAAAGGAAAGAAGACTGTTCCCCGCCCCCCCCCCCCGACCCTTCTTCGCCCAAACCGTTCGAATTCAATCGCTCACAAGCTAACCTGTGCAGCTTCTAGTTGGATACCGGAGCCTAAAGCAATAAAGCAGACGCGTGCATACCGACAAGCAACCAGACGCGTGCATACCGACAAGCAAGCAGACGCGTGCATACCGACAAGCAAGCAGACGCGTGCATACCGACAAGCAAGCAGACGCGTGCATACCGACAAGCAAGCAGACGCGTGCATACCGACAACCAAGCAGACGCACACTATGGGAATTCCGAGAACGTCAGCAAAGGATGCGGTGAGTAGGGAGTGGAAAAGGAAAGCTAGGACTGTTCTGTTACATACATAGATGCAATCTTGGGAGAAGCATACTGTTCTTCCCATGACCCTCCCCCCCCACACACACACACACACGCACACACACACCATTCACTCGCCCCCAACACGTGGTCTCACCCCCACTACATTTCGTCACTGCGATTGCAGTACAGAGAAACCACACGAATATCATGCAAGTTGCATTTGTCCGTAGGCTCTATATGTTCGTGCTCCTTGTGAGTTTGTGTAAGCGCGCGCAAAATGTATTTACGTGCGTATGCATGCATGAGTATTAGCTCTGATATGTGCACTGCACGTGATGACGTCTGTCTGCGTGCGTGTGTTCCCTGCGCGGTGTTTACAACACGTTAAACGCCCGCTTTCCAGGAAGGCTTTATAATAACGCTTAACTGGAAATCGTCAATGTCATGGACATATGACCTACAGATATATATGTTCAACAGCTCACCCACGCAGGTTGCACGTGCGCACACATACACACGCACGCATTCACCTACGCATGTTATCACGCATGTACATGTACAAGCACACACCGGTATGTACTTAATTGCTCGAGTACGCACTAAGACGTATGCATGCGCCCGCATGCAGACACGCACGTGTACACATGTCCAATAACGAGCGCGCGAACAAATACATAAAAACGCAAGCGCGCGTACAACCACTTACGCAAGCATGCAGGCAACTCGTACTAAACACAGACCCACAAGGAGCACATAATCAAAACACTGGCAGACTTATAATTACAGAAGTAGGCATGGGCACACATTAGGCGAACGATAGATAACACGACAAATGTGCGTGCGTGCGCGTTTGTCTTCCCACTATCAGCCAATAAAACCAGACATTATCTGTAAATGTAGGTCCGTATATCATAGGCCTATGCTTGCGTAAGGGAGCTCGATAATGACATGACGAAACAGAAGTTTGTGGATAGCATGCCGATAACCCACAGCACGCTGTCGTCATGCTGCCCCGGCTGCAGTTATTACACGGCGCTGACTGCGAACAGACAGGTGGGGGCCTTTATTGACACAAGCATCGTATAAGCCCGAAAAGTAGCCCGGAAATGTGTTACGTATAAATGCGGCTCTGCAGCCTAGCATCGCACGTTCTCAAGCATACGACTCACGTAATAAAGTCAAAGGTCTTATAAGGGTGTGTGCATGTGTACGAGTGCAGGCCCCCTCGTGTGTGTGTGTGTGAGGGAGTGTGTGTGTGTGTGTGTCCGTGTTAGTAAGCCTATAGGGTTTAGTGTGCATAACATAGTTCTGTCCCTAACAATTATAATTTTGAGTCAGCTTCCTACACATGTTATTCTCTTCGTCATCACCCACTCCCCCTTCTCACTACTGGTCCCACATTTCCATTCTATTGTTTTAGCCTGTCCATTCCGAAACGCACATTGTTCCCAGACCGCCTGTAACAAGCAGACATTTTCACCGAATATATTCTGTGTACTGTACGGTGATGGCTAAATCGACGGCGTTTCGTGTACTGTACTGTGACGTCACTGAAATTGCGGACTGCTGTCAAGCAGCAGACGATGCGTGAACAGCTTTATAGTTACAGTAAGCATGTTCTGACGTCGTTGTAAAGGTGTTGGGTTAAGCAACCCGAAACATGGTAGTTTAATTCCCCTTTTTAATTTTTTTTTTTTTAGTTTGATCGGCGAGGGTGTAGGGAGGAGGAAATGGGGTGGGGTAGGAGAGGTGTAGGGGTGTGTTGGGTAGGGTTGAGGTAAGAGTGTGGGTACCAACTTAATTGTTTCTATTGTAAGCAAGTTGCTAGCGCTGAAGTCGTGATGTCACAGTGCAGTACACGAAAATTCGTCGATAGAGCCATCACCGTACAGATACACACGGGGAATTCACAGAAGGGATTCCCACAGAAAACTGCGTGAAACAGGTGTTGTCAGACGAGATTGCGTTGAAACGCGGTCAGCGGGAGGGAAACCGAGAAACTGGGAGGTGCTGAGGGAAAACACCAGGCGGGAAGCACCAGAAGTTATTAATGGACAGACCTAGACTGACTTGCCACGCAATCACAGCAGACGAGACACTAGCCGAAACCAGTTTTGGCTAGATCTGCGTCCTTCAACCTGCGCGCGGCTTAGAGCAGTCACCCGTTTCTTTTCTCTTTAGTGCGAAATCTAATTGCATCCGAGCCGCGACGTTGGCAACGAGACGGCTCAATAAGTCCACGTAAAAATGGGGAGCAGGTATTTCCAGACCCGTGAGCGACAGTCAGCAGGCATTTTAGGCAGTAGGCATTTCTTGTTTCTATACGCATGGAAAATGAGAAGGTCGGGATGATGTTTAAGATTGAGCACCATTTTCCTTCACATTAATAAATATATAAATAAACCGACTGCACATCATGCATGCTTACGGTTCCCTGCGCGCGCACACACACACACACTACTACTACTATTTCAAATACTAACGTCCAATTAATGGTATATGTATATCACATTCAGTGCAGATGAAACGTTCTCCGGATCAGGTTGCATGAACATTATAGTTGCTACACTTCAGATCATAACAGCAGTGGGTAGGCCAGTTCACCCTGTGTATTTTACGTACGGTCTTATGTGTTCACAGGCGATAAGAACACTCATGCACCCCGACCTCATAGATATAGAACAGATTTATGCAGCTTTCGGCAGGTGGGGACCTAAAGTCTCGGCATTCAATAACCAAATACTTTTGTGCACTGTGTATATAAGAAGTACAGGTTAATAAGCACCTCAAGAGGCCTTACAAGTTACTGCAGCTCTTTAAGCCTTCTGTCACGGATATCTTTCTTTTGTCCCCTGGCGGACAGACCATGGGTAGGGAGTAGAATAATTAAAGTTGTTTCTGGCAAGGTGAGTTTACTCAGCACCCCGCAAGAGGAAAAGTAGCGAGTTTCAAACCCCTTTCCCAGTTCAGTCAGAACTATTATCTGTAATGTATACGCGGCCAGTTTTTGTCAGGAAAGGGTGGCGCGGCGTATGGGATCTGTGGGTGGTCTGAGTCAGTTCTGTAGCAAAGTACCCGAGTAAACTGAGGCAGAGGAACATTGGAAAGAAAGGGAGAGAGAGCAATCCCGGTGATTAGGTGGTTGGTTGGTTATTTAGAAGGACAGTGCTTCCACCTTGCGGTGATTTCGCACTGTGAGGGGATGGGGTCCTATTACTAGTCTATGCACTAAAAGAACCACCAGACTGATGGCTGCAGTAAGATGGCCAGTGAGAACAGGCAGTTTGATGTGCGGGGAGATGGCCGTATGGATTTTGCACGATGTATAACAGGAAATAATTCTTGGCCACACCAGGATTCGAAGAAGCAGTCTTCCACCTGCTAGTCCGCAGATCTACCAACTGAGCTATCCAGGCCCCCCTTAGAAAATTAGAGGCGTATTTAAATAGCAGAACGGAAATGTTGCTTCGCTTGTCCATGGAGCTGTAGCATCCGCTGGGAAATTTGTCCTGTACAGCTGTACAGTGACGTCAAAATGTAACAGCTGTTGGAGTTGACGTCGACCTAATTATCCCTGGAGTTGCAGTGTCAGCATTCTATCTACACTTTTAAACTGCTGGTATACAGGGAATCTTGAATTGCCTGTAAACAGGTATTCTGCGGCGGACTGTAATTTTGTCGAACAAGAAATCTTTTGTCTACGCAGGTGGGATGCGAGGAGTTTACAATTACGCACCGCTTGGTATAAAGATTATTTTTGGTAGGGGTTTTTATTTCGGGGAAGGAGGGGGGCTGCCAGCATTGCACCTCCAAAAGGCAGCACTTGCGCCGGAACCCACGCATACAAAGAAAACTAAGTCACGAGACCACCTCCCCTTCCTCCCACACAGACATGCCACCATCCCAATCCTTTATCCCCTCCTCCAAAGCTTGTGTCAACATCAAAAGTATGACAGAAATCTTTCCACCAAAATCACATGCAGTCTTTGTTGAGAACAATCAGATCGATTCTGGACCAACTGTTTCGTTCAATTCCGTCGAAGCATGTAGAGAAGATGTTAATTTAAAAAAAACAAACAAACAAACAAATATCTATTGTAACTGCGGCCGATCACGCTATCTTGTGCAACGCGTATACATATTGAACAGTCTAAACAATTAGCGACTGCAGGCACCAGTGTACTTGGGTTGTCATAGAAATTTCACGTGACGGGCACTCGGGAAGACAGCCGGAACTCTGGACACGATCGCATCCTCCCATTTCCCTTCTGCCCCTGACTAATCCTCGGAAACGCACAGAATCGGACTTTGATTGCAGCTTCAAACTGCGTCCTTTTAAAAAAATTCATAACACATCCTTTTACCTTGTACTCCCAGGAAAACTTTGCAACATGTCTGATAGCGGTCTTAAAGCTGTAATAGTGGGATGAATGCCATTTCTTTTTCCTCGTTTTTTCCCCCTTTCCTTTATTATTATTCAAAAGGAAACACGGGAAATAACTCCAGACTGACTTAAGCGACCGTCGACCTGCGTACCAGTCCCCTGTAACGAACGTGACAGTTTATGACAAGGAATCGACCTGGAAACAACGGAGCAAAACGCTGGATCCAAACGTCTTAAAAACGTATCCAACACGTAAACACCGCGGCAGGTGTGGTGTAACTTCATTATACTATGACTGAGTTTAAACAAAACTAAGAGCGTTCAACTCTGCACTCTGCAGGAAGTACGATCATTGCAGTTGGACTACTGCATAAATTTTATAAAACTAAAATACAACGCATGGAAATGTCAATATTCGATGGAACAGAATTGCCCAACGTTTACCCAAACGTCACTGCACCCAAAATGGACGCGCTGTTTGACCCACGACACGGAATTCTGACGGGACATTTTCTGATTTGATGCCCCAGTGGCGCAGGGGGGCATAGTAAAGCGATCCCATGAGGGAGAATACGGCTCTCGAGCAGCAGGGCTGAATTAATTCAGCAGCAGCACATACAGAAATCGTAGACCGTCAGTAGAAACAGTTTTGTGATGAACAAAGACATATAATTATTGCTTCCATCTTACCCAGTGGCTGCTGCTCCAGACAATATGCACGGTGAAAAAGCAATTAGGGGATCGAGATCGGATTCTGACCACAACTTAGCTGCCCTTGAAGCCTACGCGACCTGAGGTGAACCAGTGGGGTGAACCCTTTAGACTGCAAAGTGGACTCGTGTTGCCTCCAGTGTCTCCATACTCAGCGTATGCAGTCAACCCCACCCCCACCCCCAAACAAAAGGTAGCACAGCTGTCTGCCCTGTCACACCTTCTTGTCAATGTGTCAGGCAACACTTCGAGGCCGTCAGCAAAGTATAAGCACTGACGCTAAATTGTTCTTTATATGCCGGGGGGGGGGGTATTATTATTGCATATGCGATGTATGCTGTATATGCAGCCAAAGTCATGTGACTCATGTCCCGGAACCATGCATCAAAGCAGTGGTTAACCAGCTACAGGCTTGGTCGTAGGCTAAGCAATGGTTAACCAGTCTCGTCAACATATGAACTCTCTCTAGTTGGCTTCGATCCCATTTCTTTTTTTTTCAAGGCATACATGTTAAAAAGTAATGTAGGAAATAATCATCCTATTACTTCAATGATCCTAGTGAAACATGACACGCCGATCGTGTTTGAGTATTCTGAGGGTGAGTGCCAAATACTCTGTGCAAGACTGTACTCTTCTTCAGATGGTCAAATGCCCTCAGCTAAATCAGAATGCAACCTTTTCCCGTTTAGGGACGAGTGAAAAACAATATTTAAAAGGACTTTGTTGCATTAAATGTAGAAAACTTGAGTTACACAGCTCCAGCGCTTCCAGGAAGAGTCTGTTACAGCAGCCACGAGCACCATGCACGTGATACATTTTCAGGATTAAGTTGGCAGCAAAGAATCAGATTTTCTTCTACGTGCTTTAAATAAAGCAAACTTATAGCGTTCGTAGAATAATGGACACGGGTTCAGCTTACCCTAAATGTTCTGCAAGTTTCGAAATCTGCAACTTAAATTAAAGTTGTTTCAAAATCTATTCTCTCACTGTAGAACAAACTCCTGTACAAGTGCACGGACATGCAAGTACATCTCTAATACAGACATAAAAACACAACTTCACACACGCGTGCAATTTTAGAAACACGTATAAATTATAACCAAGATAATTCATAAGCATGTAAGTGTATTTTGTCGCACCTGCACTCTCGCGCACTCAGTCACAAATCGCATACCGTTGGACATATGTGTATGCACTGGCTACACACCATTCCAACGTGTATATTCAAACTTGTCCATACTGCTGCATCAAAACACAGTCATGCGCAAGATATTTTTAGCTCCCCTGCCCCCTTGACACGATTTCATTTCTAACGTAACAATGGTTTTGCCTTACCTCGAATGCGAAGCGTAGGAGAAAAAAAATCTTCGTTCACACCTTGGTTAGCTGAAAATTCGTTTTCCTAAAACACAGGCGGTGTGGAAAGTCGCTGAAAAGTTTCGCATGAGGGCATGCAGCATCGATATAAAACGTTCTCGATTCGGGGAATTACTCTGGGTATTCTCTGAAAATCGTCTGCCCCTGACGTCATTCTCGTGTCTTCTGCTGGCGCGCCGCGCTGCGTGGCTCAGTTCGGCCAACATTATCGACGCTCACCGAGGTAAATCTTTGATCGGCGGTTGCAGGGCAGTAGCATTTTCTAGGGCAGTCGAAGTCCTGAGGTGAACTGATACATGTATATTATATAGAAGTTAAGGCATTTGCTCTGTAAGCACGCAAGGCTCTTTGGGGCAAATAATCTGATCGAGATCAGAAACTGCAAAACCTTTGAGAACAAAATCTTGAGCAAGAATGATTGGAAATTTACTGGTAGAATACACACACAAAAAAAAAATGTCATTGTTAGTGGGATTGTTCACACAGAGTCTAACAGCAGAGGTGTTACGACTTTTCCGCACACAGAAAAAACTGAAATAAAAGATATGAGTGTTCGTGATTGTTTAGACTGGATCTCAGTGGGAACAAACGTGGCGTCCTCAGCAGAATATGAGATAAGACTTACTGTGACTCTTCAGAAATAATGAGACAGCAAAATCGGGCGTCACGCCGGACCAGTATTTTAAAACAGAAAACAATCATCCATCTATTTAAAGTGTGAGTCTTTTCATATTTCGGCACACCAAGGGAAATAGGTAAATCTTCAATGCAATACGTTCTGGCAAGGGTAAAATGGCAGTGTGTTTGTTTTCTCCTGCGTTCAAAGACATTTAATTAATACACCGTGTGAAATATTGTTATTGGTGACTTCCTTTTGATGAAATGTAGCACCCACTTTGACCCGATGATCTGCAGAGGGTTTGAACAGTGCGCATAGGAAACGTTGACACGGTTCAACCTTCCCCCTCTTTATCTCGGTTAGAATTGATATGTTAGGTAGTCCTTTGCCCCTCACCCCACCCCCATCCCAACAGAATTTTTATCTTGAAAAGTCCATGAAGATAAAAGGACACATACTTCAATGTGGGGTTGACTTTCAGTATTTAGTGCAATGAAATTAGTTTAGATAAGTTCGGTGCACGTGAACGGTTAGATTGTCAACAGAGGGTGGATTTTATCGGACGCGCGCGCGCGAGCGCACAGGGTGGGGATTAGAAACTTACTAGTCTATTCGTGGCAGTTGAAGGGAAATCATCCTATACCTCACCAACAACACAGAATATTTTGTAAACTTAACTGTCAGGTTTCCTATCATGTATTTTAAGGGTTGCGCGTGTACCCTTGAAGCCATATATGGAGCGAAAAAAATCACACACACACACACATTACACGAAACTAAGCATATTTTTGTGCAAACAAGCAAACTGTTCTACCCCAGTATAGCCTCAGCAGTTTGTTAAAGAGTTGCCACATCATTTTCGCATGAAAGAAAAACGAGTAAATTTCACGAAAGAAAATGGCTTTTACTTTCGATACTTCTCTGTATGGTCTCCACGAACTTTTTCATGATCGTTTCCTGTTCGTCAACACCGTGAAGCTCGCTGGCATATTCCCCTTTAAGGACTGGCTTAGTTTCAAAGAAATATCAAGTGACCTGGGTAAATTGCTTGCTTACCGACGGTTGGAAACTGGTTTCAAAAGACCACACATGCCACCAACGAAAACAGCCGGCCGTGTTTTATAATCATTATATGCCGTGACACATAGAATGGGATGAAGTGGGTCGTTTAGCAAGAGGAATATCCCAATTTGATCTGCCTCGGGTTGCAAAGGCGTTCGCATCTCGTCTCCACCCGTAAAGGTGCACATTAAAACAGAACAGAGCAAGCGGGCCTTACGAGCGCTATGACCGAAAGTGCAGATCCGACTAATGATGCAATCCCGTTCGTAGTCAAACTGGCATGGAATTAAGTCGATATTTGGATAGTGCTTTAAGCGCCAACCAGTTATAGGAAGGTGATTTCTGTCCCCAAAATATTGTTTAAATCCTGACAGGCTCTTTGAATGGCTACCTCAGCACTGTTTTCAACCTTTGAAAGTATAAAATTAACTCTGCGACTAAAGATTTCTTAGTTGAAAATAATACCAAGGTAATTAACTCTCAATTTAATCTCGGGGACAGAGTTAGACTCAACTTATACAGTCTGGTTTGAGTTGATCGCCTTCCCCCCCCCCTCCCCCGTCACGCTGGATACTCGCCTGCTTAAACGGTGCGAGCAACCTAGGTGGGCACAAGAAGTAATGCGAGGTTTGGTTCAGTGGTTCAAACGCAGATTTATACAAAAAACGCTACTTTTACCTCCACCACTCACAGTAACGCAATTCAGACCATGTTCAGAAGCTCGACTTGCAAGAAAGGGCGGGTTGGGACTGAGAACGCGCGTATCAATTTGGCTATCGAAGGCTTCTGGCATACGGTCTCAAGCGCTGGCTGGCTTGAACATTCTTCTCTCCTGTTCATTCGTAAAGGTGTGCGTAGAATACACAGGGCAAATGGGCCTAAATTTTCTAGGTAAGACACTAACACGTAATTTTTAAGCAGAAATCTTTACGTCTGGACCCATTCATCGAATTATCAATGTGGGGCAAGGGGAAAAGAAAACTATTTCCTCTGTGGTGCCCAGAGAAGAGAGATGATAGGAAACTCGACCTTGCCGCCCGTAGCGAGTAAAGAAATGACGTGCACTTCACAAAGAGGGTGGGCGGGGTGGGGTGGGGTAAGTGGCGTAAAGAAGAGGGGGGCGGGAAGGGGTGTCCAAGTGATCTCACGCAAACTGCAGACAATGCATAGTGAACATTTTATCACATTCTGTTTCAGATAGTGAATCTAATCGCAACTAATATTTTAAAAGCTGACGATATGTCGTTGAAAAAAAGTATTTTACCTGAAGTTGGGTGGATGCCCATTTCAGCTGTCTACATCACGTACTTAGGAGCTACGGAAAAATCTACGGCGAACGTTCCAATCATCCGCACAGAAGTATTACAATTAACAACTAAGTGACATGTAAAAATCCTTCAGGCTTTTAGTTCCACAATCCATACACTCTCTCTCACACACACACACACATACACACGACCTGCGTTTGAAGATACGTCTGTCATTCTCTCTCACACACACGTGCGCGAGCTCACGCGCTTAACTTCGGCCTTAACTAGAAGAATAGCAATCTAGAAATCAACCCGTCCCAATCCACTAAATTGGTTACAGCAAAGTTTTACGACAACCCCAACAAAGTACTGGCAGCGCTAGACAAAACCGTATGCTGACGTATGCAATCAAGGGAGCCTACCGTACCCAAACACGTAGCAAAGATCTGCCACGTTCCTTACTTTCGACTCTCTCTTTGCTACGTGTATGGGTACGGTAGGCTCCCTTGATTGCATACGTCAGCATACGGTTGTGTCTAGCGCTGCCAGTACTTTGTTGGGGTTGTCGTTTGACGATTTATAGCGCTCTGTCCTCATTTGTTCTTGATTGATAGCAAAGTTTTAAGCAAGATAAGTATGTCCTTATGACCTAGATCGCTATACCGTGTGACAGGAAACTACTTAAAAATCATCACTTGGAACGCAGCCTTCATTTGTACATTAGCAGGCTGTCCTTTTATCGGGGTGTGAGGTGTACCCGTTACGGTTTGACGGTCAGAAGAAATTAACAAGAATGGGGTAAAGGGGGTGGGGGAGGGGCTGGAGAACGGGAGGGAAGAAAGGACGATGAGTGGAGGAAAACTCAGTGTGTATGGCATGCACATATTGATGAGTGGTATGTCCCTTTTCATTCACTTCTCATCTCTCTCTCTCTCTCTCTCTCACACACACACACACAATGATGTGATCTGTACTACCATTCGGGGGATGTTTTAACGGATGGATAGATGGCTTGGTGATCCCCTATGCTTT
The DNA here is from genome assembly GCA_004794575.1 of Lanistes nyassanus. Taxonomy (NCBI): domain Eukaryota; kingdom Metazoa; phylum Mollusca; class Gastropoda; order Architaenioglossa; family Ampullariidae; genus Lanistes; species Lanistes nyassanus. The sequence continues at coordinate 412,383 of SMGT01003589.1, read as the reverse complement.
GCCTATTTAGAACTATAGGTCTATATTACTATAGGTCTGTATAACTATGGGTCTGTATAATTATGAATCTATATAACTATGCGTCTATATGTGTGGATTTATAATACTATGGTTCTGTATAACCATGGGATTATACAACTATGGATCTAAAATATTTTGGATCTTTATAAATATGGGTCTGTATAACTATGGGTCCATATTACTCTGGGTCTACAATACTATGGGTCTATGATACTATGGATCTGTATAACTATGGGTCAGTTGTACTATGAGTCTATAGTACTATGGGTCTATAGTACTACATGCACCTAGATCCTGGGAGGAGGGGGGGGCAAGCAGCATGTGATGTCAACTACTTACGTGTTATAGAATACTTATTAACATCAAGACGTCCTGGCATGACGGGGGTACAGCCGGACAGGGTGATGGGAAGAACGAAGGGGGAGGAAAGCCCTACATGTGTCGGCGCCACGTGCAGAGAAAATGCTTGAGGCGTACATAGGTTCCGAACCCACGACCAACTGTTCGGGTAGCAGCTAGCACTGGGTTACCGATACGTTAAGGGCTGCCTGAAGTTAACACATACGAAGTGGAAGCAGACGGACGACAAAGCTGCAGTTTGCGTGAGATCACTTGGACACCCCTTCCCGCCCCCCTCTTCTTTACGCCACACCCACCCACCCACCCCCTTTGTGAAATGCACGTCATTTCTTTACTCGCTACGGGTGGCAAGGTTGAGTTTCCTATCATCGCTCTTCTCTGGGCACCACAGAGGAAATAGTTTTCTTTTCCCCTTGCCCCACATTGATAATTCGATGAATGGGTCCAGCCGTAAAGATTTCTGCTTAAAAATTACGTGTTAGTGTCTTACCTAGAAAATTGCCTCCAGGTCTCTCCATATACAGCTACCGTTCAAAAACTAGTCCGGCCGGCGAGCCAGCGAAAAGGGGGAGAGTCGTAGGGTAGGGGGGGGGGAATCAAGAGTGCAATCGACGGTACTCGACACGCACACTTTTACATCACCCACGCCTTGGCAGCTCATGTGACCTCCAGTCAGCTGTCGGCGAGTTGCTGGAACTCTGCTGATCCCCCGGCTTCGGGGAACTCCGTTCAGATATAGAAGCTACAGAATTCACGCAGAGGCTATTTAGAGCGATGGCGCACGCGCGCGCGAGAGAGAACGTTCGATAAACACCCAACACCTTCTAGGTCAAGGAGACATCGCGTCGTGCAACCTCAACCAAAACATGCACGTGGTGGGCTGGGGGGGCCGTGCACAACATACCCCTCCCCCTCTCTCTCTCTCTCTCTCACACACACACACACGCACACAACGTAACTTTCTTACTGCTGTTACTGACAGACGAGCTCTTGGAAGCGACGCATGAATGAGCAGGTCTCTATTTTGAGGAAGGCCTTGGTATTCTAAATCGTATTTTTTTCCAAACCCGGACCGTGGTGTAGGCGTGTTTACTGTTTTCCTTACATAAAAAGCCCGAAGGTTTCAGGTGAGTGGGTCTGTAACAATATGCGTGCCAGGCAGTAGGTAGCAGGTAGGTTAGTGAGGGGCACAGAGTACAGCTTAGAAGAGAACATTCCATCCAAGACAGATCTGAACCAGAACTTAACACTTAGCAGGCCAGACATAACTGAGAGGTCAGACACACCATTTTAAGCCGCGCAACACTCAATAACTATATACAAAAGAGCCCTAACTCCAAACTATGCATCGTCCACTAGGGTCACCAAGCATGCAGCTGCCCACGACAGTCACATGTGCAGATTGGAAATGGTCAGCAGTAGACATTTAACACTGATATATAAACTCTAGTGGGGAAAGGAGACGAGGAACAAGAGAACTACTTTACTTGGATACTTGGAGAGATATTTGGACAGAGAGAGATACAGACGGATGAAGTTGATCGTCTACGGGACATGGAGAGTTACTAGGTTGTAAACAGGCCCGCCACTTAGATTCTACTGATCGCTGAATAAAACTTTTATGCCCAGAGATCACGGGTCCATTGACTACGAAAGAAAGCAGCGGTGTATGTATCTTCGTGGTGCCTCTACATAATGCTGTATGGCCATTTGTGGTGCCCGTGACCTCTACGTGAGTTAGATGGGCATTATGTAACATTGCCATTTGTGATGCCGTGACCATTCATAACGTTACATGGCCATTTGTGGCGCCGATGACCCGTCCGGCGTCATAACGTTACAGGTCCACTGCTATAGGAAAATATTCATGTGACGACAATGTCACAAAATATATTTAATGCAACTAAATCCATAAGCACCATGCAGAGGTACAATGACATGCACTGCTCATTAGCACTTGAGTGTTCAATAAAAGCAAGGGACGCTGAAAATAAAAGCAAGCCGATTTTATGAGTTTAAGCCTTATAAAACCATTGTCGCAAGGACATTTTACTAAATGTATTCGTTACAAGGTAAAGCTTGGATTCAGTGTGGCATGCGGTTTAGTGATGTGGATGTACGTTACTGTATCTCACCAACCATCCGACACTTTAAAACTATTTGCTTACCCCTCGAGGCATGGGTAATATTGTGATGAACTCTGGCGACTGGCAAACAAATAATAAATATGAAGGTGCAGAAAGTTCGAAGCTGCGCATCTGTTATTTGGTATCTGTGATTATTAGACTCTCCTCCCTTCCTCTCTCCCACTTCTGCCGGTAGGGGGATGCGCTCTTGCGTATTGGGATGGGGAGAGGCTCTATCAGTTGCGTCTGTGGGTCTGTATTCTCCAGAACAGTGAGATGATCAAAGGCAGTTCATTGTTTCTATATACGGACACATCTAGTTGTAATCTGTAATGAATGACCAGTGTTGCGCTGAATGAGCACTCATATCTACCCTTCCAATCATTATCACCATCACCATCACCATCATCATCATCATCATCTCGCTGCATATTTCTTTCCCTGTCTTCAAACTGTATCATCTTCTTTACCCACTATCAGCTCCGGAGCCCCTGTTTTGCATGTGTTTAATAAGCCTCCCACCCACCCCCATCATGAGATTTTTCCGGGACCCCCCCCCTCCTTCCCGAGAGCCTAACGACGGTCCTGCCCCCTTACTTGTATAGTATCAGCATTCATCTCTTTGTCCACCACAAAAGGATCGGAATGTCACGTCACACCACACCCGTCTTCCAATCAGAAAACACGTGACTGCCTGTATACGTCTTCGTGTGATTATACTGCAGTTGCATGGGAAGAGGGTGGCTGTTGTAATAAATGTAGATTTTTAACGCGCGAGAACAACATTTCATGCACACTTTGCGCTGGGCACATATCCGCCTCAGGGTTATCCGTTTATTGTTATGACTGTTGTTGCTGCACTTGATGTTGATGCGGGGTCCCCTCCCACCACAACCAAAGCCGTATTTCGATAACAATGTAAGGGGTGCGAAGGTCGGGAAAAACTCAAGAATCCCTTTGCAAGGCTGATGGATTAATTGGCTTTGCAAACAAGCTGTCGCCGATCGCATAAATTGAAAAAAGCAATTTCCAGCATCCCTTAGAAAAATAAGCCAGGTTGTAACTGTCAGCTGTTTGGACACTAGAGTCAGGATTTACTCTCAAGGCACACTCTGGAGATCGTTAGTCACACAATGCCTTAACGACTATCACAAAAGGCCGCTTGCTTGATGCACGCAAAGCAGTTAATGCGAGCCAACCTGCCTCGCATTGGTTTGTCTGCGTTGCGCACGAATAACGTATATCGTCAGGGGGTTGTAGTGAAGAGTCCCCTCAGTATTGAACTGTGCTGAAGGTCGTGAAAGTCCTTGATGTACCAACATACAACCCTGCCGTTTATCTGCCAGCACCAGATCCAAAGAATGGCGGCTCCTAAGCGAGGGAAGAATTTCTCTCGGACGCAGATTGATGTTTACTGGCGTCCTCTAGACTTCGGTTCATACATCTAAAGTTTCCTGCAGCTGATTAATATGCACACGCCCTGGTGATCGAATGTCTTGCATGTGACTGCATGGTTGCGTGAGCATGCATACCGCACGGCATGAGTGTTCGATATTTTCCAGTGTGAGCAATGAACAGTAATTCAAATCTGTCAAACTAAAATTGTCATCGTTGTCCTTGTTGAACAACAGTTGGCACTGGACATGCTGGAGACATCGGTAAACCCCGAAATGCTAGAACGACATTGTGTGCGCAGCTCCACGCGCGAGCGTGCATGTTCACACGTATGCCGAATATTTCGTTGACGTTTCAAGCCCGACAGCTGGGCACACGTACGCCGCAGCAGCAGCCGCCATTTTGGATGATCATTCAGGCTCCACGCACCAGACAGCCCTGCCGATACTTTTCCAGGAAACCTTTTCCAGGACACACTGGGAATCTCTCCGCCCCGCTCACATCCCCGTTTTCCTGGAAGCATGCTAATCAACCCGAGATGACGCAGTGCGTCTAACCCAAGATAGCCCAAGGCGTTTCCTAGCTCGTTTTTGTCCGACCTTAAGACCAAGGCCGCATACTGGGGTTGCGAAGTAAAACATAGGGTGTATTTAGACAAAGAAATCTAAAGATGTGGTCCGCCTACCTGATTTCTTGTGGCAGATTTAGGGGTGGGGGTGAGAAAATGGGGGAGCAGGGGCCATAGAACTCACCAAGGGTAAATGAATATCTCTCACGTTGTGATCCATTTTTCATGGTCGACGGTTTTACTCGTGGGCATCCCCGCTTCATCCCGCCCCCCACCACCACCAGCAGCAACCCACCCACTCCGTTACGCAACCAGCAAGTACTCTGTATTGTGGGTATGGCATCATTACCTTTTTCGTACCTGTCAGTATTAAGCGGCCTCTAGCTAATGAGTACCTGTCAGTATTAAGCGGCTTCTAGCTAATGAGTACCCGGATGGCAGGACTCTACTGACACTGACCTGTGGATAACTGGTGCCACAAGCAGAAAGTCTGGTCGGAGTTTTGCTTTTTAAACGTCCCGTCGCAGAATAGGTGTCTATCAGGACCGTGTTGCTCGAGACAAACGTGCTGCCACACTGGGACTGGTGTCGCAACACAGTCCCACTATACTGACACCGGGTCAACCAGTCCAACTACTGTTCCCTGTAGTGTCAGACGTGGTCTGGCAGGACAGCTTACTCATATGAATCGGCCGGAGCGCGATCCCCCCCCCCTCCCACTTTCCGCCTCGAAGGCTAGACCAGCTGGACCAGTGAGCCGCTCTGTCATTGGGAGGGTGCTTGTGCACCAAGCGCAACGATTGGAACCCACGACCTCAAAAAGTCTTGGCGATAAGACATCGTTTCCTCAACGCCGGAGTTCAAGCAGCTTGCTTCTCGTGGTGAGGTGGCAACTGTTCCTGTTAGTGCTGTCCCCTTCACCATCTGAAATCTGCGCGTCTTTTGCAATTTGCCGTTTGGCTGGAAATGACCGAGAGCGGTTCAATGACAATTGTTGAGTCCAAGGCATTTGAACGCTGCGCGACTACAGAATGTAGGCCTGCTGCATGTGGCATGTACGTCTGGGTGCGACAAACGCAATTTAGTCAGCAGTGTCATTTGTTGCCAAGGGCACTGATTATCAAGTGTTATGCCAAGATCAATAAATTGATTATTCTGAGTGCCATGTATGCTAAAAAGCTCTTACAGGAATATTTGTATTCCCCTTTAGAGTCCACCTCATTCTTACCTTGTTCCACCAAGTCAAAGCGACCTCGACATTTCTTCGTGCGTAGTTACGCAAGACTAACAAGATTCGACGAAATTGGATCGATGCAGTCCTACAGAACTAATCCAACTGCGTCCTTTAAACAATTCGTGTTGATGTATTTCCAACAAAAGTTTATCCCCCATGTTTTTTTTAGTCCAAACATGCATCTGTAAAGACTATTCAATCCAATTTTTTTTAATGCACATTGTTACAAACGGACAGACTACTTTCTTGTGACTTTCATCCGACTTAGTAGAGCCATTTGAATCTCAAAGACAAGTTTGTGCTAACAATAGGCAATATTTTGTATTAACAATAATAACTACATTATAACATTTTGAGGCATACTGATACACATCAGCAGGTTCGTTGACAAAACAAAACCCCACAATGTTGTTGCGGTAGTTTATTTAAATATTTCAGTCCTGAAAAAGTACCTTTCTACACTAGCATATAGTAGGGTAGGTCCAGACAAAACTGAAGAAAAAACTGGCAAAACACAGACTTAGCCAGCGCTTGTTGTGCAATAATCTCATCAGGTGAAGAAATTTCACTTGCCTCTTTCCGCTTGTCATGGCGAACAAAATAACTTGCCCTTGAATAAATGTTGGGGAGTGGGGAACGAAGGCTCACTAATTAGGTTTTATTATATTATCTCCTGTGTTACTGTAACAAACAATGCCAAGCACCTTTAGAAGGAAGCGGGTGATGAGCACAAAGCTGCTCTTCGCAGTCACATCCAGGTAGCAGTCCCTGGATAATTTATCCACAAAAATATGCCGCATTGCACACATCACATGCAATTTCTTAGCTTACCAATGATTTTAGTGTATCCGGCGTAAGCTCCCATGCAAAACATTCAAGGAAAAAAATTCAAAAAAGCAAATAACTGAGCAAATCTCTTCAAATAGTAGCAATATTTTTAAACCACTCCAAAAAAAAGAAAAGAAAAGCACTGAGGGTTTTAACTCCAAGTTAATGTTATAGGTTCTTCGACCCAGTATATTTTCAAATTAGCTATAAATACAAACCAACCAAAGACAATAATACCAACTGATGGCTAGGGTGCATATGAAGTTATGATTATTCTCGCAATACAAGACTTTTGACAAAAATGGTTCACCTACTTGCTCACATTTATTTACAACTTTTGACAACAAAAATCCCAAACACAGATACAAACAAAACCTGATAATCTTAATGTTGGAGTAGCAAGTTCACACAGCTTTTTGCCTGTACACGGACAGTGCATGGGAGCCCAGGACTTAATACTGGGGTGGGAAAAGGGAAGCAATACAAGAATATCACAATGAAATTTAAACAGAAAACAAACAAAAAAGAGAAGCTGGATGCCTTCCCAGTTATCCTAGTGCAAGGAATAAATCCAGCATGTAGATTTACTTCTCTATCAGCCTAGGTATGTCCATCAAGTGTACAGTCTGATCACCAGGAGGGGAGAAAGGATACTTTCAGATAACATTTTCATAGCTTTCATCTGCCCACATCCCTATTACCTGAACCAACAGAAACACCTCTCTGTAAAATTCTGGCACAAGCAGCATTTTCCATGCATGCAGCAAAGCCCACCCCCTGCCTTTTTTTAAAGCACATTTTCTTGTTTGCCCCTTCATCTTATTTTTCAAGTTAAACGAATTGAACCCAAAACACTGACATAATTTACTAAGAGAAAAATTGAAAAATTAGACCGGAAGGGTTACCATAACGGCAAAACACAAACCCCATTGGCACTGAAAAAAAGCACCTGGAATACAGTTAACATCTTAAAATATGTCTCTTGTGCCAGATTATATTAGAGAAGTCATTCAAAATAAATTAAGGTAGCCTGATGTCAGTGCATGCAGTGTGCCTGGACTGGAAAATTTGATTTTGTTAACCTTCAGTCCAGATTGGTGATGCACTGACAAATTAAGCCAGGAGACAGAGTACCTGTCCACATTTTAGGACTGAATATCTACATTTCCACACAGTATCTTTACTATTACAATCTGAATATTTAACAAGTGAAGCAACAGACCTTTATGTCACAGTGCTGGTAATGATATAATTGCACATTTTTTTGAACTTCCAAAACATTTTAAAGCATCTTTATACAACAGTCCTGTTGAGGAATTTGTCTGCAAGTGACCAGAAGATATAAGCCGAGTCTTTAGTACACTTAAACTGTAACAGACTTCATGAAGCACTGTCTTTTATTTTAATAATTATGATAAAGTCCTGCTTCTACTGTCGGTGATTTACCAAGTTCCATTGTAAGTGCTTTTCCCACTTTCAGGCTCTCTTGAGCATCTCTGTCCCTTGAAAATTGTTTACATAAACTGTTCTTTGGAAAATCTACATTTAAATGTAGTTTTAGTTGCAAAATCTTGGGCCAGTGAAACAGTACTTCAGAATTCATTTGTCACTGTCTGAAACGGGTAAATGAGTAGCACAAACTATTGATAAACCAGCTGGAAGAACAGTCCAATGCCAGCAAGTTGTCTGTCTTCTAAATTTTCAGTAACCTCGCCATAAAATCTTTCCAAAACTTAAAATTACCACAAAAAAAGAGATATGGAGGTGGGAGGCCGAGGAGAAAGAAGCACGTTTTTCAAAGCCTCAGTTTGCAAGTATTGGATACCTTTAATGGTCGGTAATGCTATCTGCTTATGGCGAAGGCAATGAACTATGCAGAGAAAGTAAGAGCAATCACAGTTGCTTCTGACACAACCAATCACTGATCATGCAAGGTGGCACTTGCGTACTGGTGGAAAGCCACTGGCTGCACGCTGGTGTGGACAAGCTACCAGCAGAACATGTTGACCACGAACCCATGGACTTGTCGCCACCTTCCTGGCTCAAAGAACAGACCCAGTCATTGATGGTCATGTGACTCTGGGCACGCAGTAGACTGTCGATAGGCGACACGATGCCCGTTGAATTATTGGCAGCTAAGGAGGCATCCAGTCGTGACTGGCGACACGAGTCGCCGGTACTCTGTGCACACCTAAGGTCTGAGCTGACAGAAGAGCCGGAATCTTTGGCAGGTGCAGCCACCAGCCACTGAGATTTATCTTGAGAAATGTGTGCAAACCAGTCAGCAGGTTCTTCAGTCTTCTGTTGCAGCATTTCTTCAGCAGGTCTGGCAAGCCAGGTGTTATTGTCAAATCGTCTGTCCAAGTACTTCTGTAAACCTGTCAAAGAAAGTCACTCATTTTGCACTCAGAAGAAAAGCATTCCAGTTATTTTGTATGAATGTATATTGTCCAATGCAAAACTAGGCAGCATCAGCTAGTGCAAGTCTCAACTTATTACTGTGCAGGAAAGAGGGACCTTGTCAAGATTCTCTTCCCTGCCACCACCTGGCAATGCTGGGGTCATAAGGTATATTATGCGTGTAAACAAAGCAACAGAGAAACAACCAACTATGTGATCTGTTGGCCTTTCCTCCTCCTCACAGCGACTGTTCACCATTTTCGTGTTGTTCGGTCCTTAGGAAATATATGCCTATTCGTTTATGCAACCATCTACACAACAGCAGCTGCTTGGCGTTGTAAAAAGGTAGCAGTTAAGCATAAAGCATGCTTTCCTTAAACTCTTGCCAAATGCTACATGGTCGCCTTTGTTTACATCTGGTACCCCTTTGACCCTAGCGCCACCAAGCAGAGCCAGGGGAGATAATTTCAGCAATGTTGACCATTAACTCTTTGACACCGTGCGATAAACCGACAGCCCGCTCCATTGGCACTGCGTTTCCGCCTTACGGGCGAGATTAAGTCCGTTCGAATTATGATTTTAAAATTTCATCTGCTAATCTTTTAAGGGAAAGAACTCTTACAATCGAAAGCTGAATCATTTCGTCACGAGTTGCTTCCCTTTTGGGTGTTTTAAACTGTCAATGAGATCCGTTTCTGGCAATAATTAGAAGGGGGTGTCCACATGTGGTCTGTCACTTGAGAAATGCTAGATTTGCTCTTCAAATTACACGCTAAAGAGGAAAATGACTGTTTCACAATTTTACTGTGATAAAGTGGATGAAGATAAGAGTATTTGTGCCTGAAAGACCCAAGGAAGTGATTACGAAGAGAAAAACGAGCGAGCACGTGTAGTAAAGAGTACCGAACAGACACTGAGACTGAATGGCGAGGACTTTTTGATTTCTTCAACTTCAGTTGTGTTTCCATCAAAGGATTTACAAAATTATGGAACAAGGTCCAAGAAACACGGTAAGAAATGAGTTTTCTTTATTTATTGTAGTTAGTTAGCAATTTTAAATAATGTTTTTATTGTTTTGGGGGATTTTTTTAATGAATTTTTGAAAAAAGGCTAAAAATGCCCCGGCCCCCCGGGACCTACTCTAGGTAGGATTCTCCGTCACGATTGAGTTAAGCACAAGGCAAAACCAAGATATTTTAAAGGGAATGGCAGTTTTTTCTTGAATATACATGCAGATTAGCCCCCCCCCTCCCTCCAACACATTTCCGTATATTTATAGCTGTGGGAGTGAAGGGTGGGGGAGTGGACAATATCTTACCATGACCCTTCTCTCCACCCCCCACCCCCCACCCCCAAATACACTACCACTATACCATGTGGTGCACAAGGCAAACAGGCAAGGCTTTTTTAAGAAAACCAGATTTTCGCATCGACATCGGAAGCCATCAGGAATGGGCTATTTTTTTAAAAATTATCATTAGCCCCATGTGACTATGGGCGACTGTACCTTTGCTCACCACGAAACCAACACTAATCATACCTGGTAGAACAGCCTGTCCTTGGGGACCAGCAGTCAGCGCCGCACACAGGCTGTAGCGATTCAGCCAGGTCTCCGAACTTGATCGCAATGTCTTCGTGTCTTTCACAGTCCTGGGAACTGGGGATGTAGGAAAAGCTGCAGGTTCTTCTGGACTCTTCCCGACAACCTGCAGATAGAAATGACATGGTTTCAAGCTAACTCCGGCAACATATCTGACAGAAACTACACTCATTTAAAGGTCATGAATCTACCAGGATAAGTCTACATTTTGACTAATCTAGGTGCACTTCTAACAGTCAGTTCATCCCCGAAGTGAACCCACTGCATGGCGAGGGAGTACAAGCTTTTATTTTTCATTAACATGTAGCACAGCTGGTATTAATTACCAATTCAAATAGTACAATGCATAAAACATTCTAAGTACAACCACTGTGGCTGGTGTCAATTCTGCCAGAAGCAGTATAGTGTAAACATTAAAACAAGCCAGCAATATACTGCAAATATTAAAGTAAAACCACCAAATAAAAAATTTAAAACCCTTCCTCTAAACAAGGTACTGCCACGTTCCAATCTACAACATTTATCAGAAAAAGATTTCCAGCCTTTACCTCTCCTTTATTAAGCAGCCAGAAACTCTTGTCCTTGGGAATGTGAGCAAAAAGATCAGAAGTCGCTACCTGGCCTGAGCTTGTGCGCTTATCATAAGCACGTCGTAGCCATGAACTGGCATCTGTTGATAAGTGGCGAAACCAAGTGCCTGCTTTTAACTCTTCAAGACTCCTCAGCTGGCGACAGGCTGTTGCCAACCACATCTGTAAATCATGAAGAGGGTTGGTTGGTTATTGGTTGCTTAATGTCCCATCACAAACTAGGTGCGTATTAGGACATTGGACTACAGGGGGTTGGGGTCCTATTACTAAGCTATGCACTGAAAGAACCCCTAGACTAATAGTTGCAATAAGATGGTCAGTGAAGACATTGGATTTTGCACTATGTGTAAGTCCAGGAAATAATCATTAGCCAGGATTCGAACCACCAATCTTCCAGCTGCTAGTTCACAGTTCTACCAACTTAGCTATCCAGGCCTTGTAAACCATGAAGAAAGAAATAAATGTAAATTGACAAAAAGCACTGTGGTTAGGCTTGGCCCAACAGCATCTGCTGCATTTGTGACGCATCGCCATTCTTCTAAAAGTTTGAGTATTTAAGTTCATAAAGTTCTTGGTTAATGCACTCAAAAATACAAAATATATACAATATAAGTAGTAAAAATATTTAAATTCATTGGCAAGATGGAATATCAAAATATGTACAGAAACGAAGAACACTTATTGCCCTCTACATCAACATAACCTGCAACTGCTTTACAATACAACAAACAAGGAGAAATAAATTTTTTTTTTCAAAAAAAAAGAAAGAAAAAAAGACCACCCAAAAGAAAAGGCTCCTAAAATTTCAATCAGGTCCAGTCTAACTAAAACTCTCTTGACCATTCCTGCCAGTTTTCTCTCCACTTAGCCGTTGGTGTGGGCACGTGTACACATTTTCCCCATCATTTACTCCATGCCAAACATAGGCTCAGTGTTTTTCCTTTTGTGCCTTTTTTTTAAGTCATCTCTGCAGAGAAAAATAACAGTGTCCCACCTTTACAATCAAAATCTGGAAGGAAAATGTTATTATTACAAAAAAGGTTATGCTTACATTTTTTCAATATTTATTTTTCCTTTCTGACAACTCGTTTCTTGGGTTTTTCAATTTGCGAGTCAACTGAATCGGATGTGGAATCAACACCTGGAGTGAGCCTTGGGCTATGGGATCGCTTTGCTCAACATCATTAAATTCAGTTGTAATCATTATTATTTGCTCCCCATTTCATCCTCGGACTTATGTTTGCTTGAGCAAACGATTTCTTGAGCAAAGATGCCCCTGCCTGCTCTGCAGATAAGAAGGCATCCCTCGGCTATAAACTCAAGATATGTTCAAGTTTTGTACTTCGGCACAAATGTCCTGCCAATCAGGGTGTGCTGTAGACAAACTGCGATGGCAGCTTTGGACTTTGCACAGCACAAATACTAAACAGCTTAATTCCACAGACTATTCAATGTTTATTTTTGCTGCCAAGTGCTGCCAGTTCTGCGCCCATTTGGATGTTTTGGTGGCTGGCTGCCTGCATGCCCTGAACTTATGCAGGCATTAAAAAAATTGTGCGGGAATCCTACAAAGCCACATCCGGGACTCTTCTAAGAGACATTTACACATCAGCTTCACCATTTCAGTAAGTGCTTCTGTACATGAAACTAGATAAACTAATCCAACATGTGGCACCAAGGCTAAGAGGAGGCAAACACGATGGTCTCAGTAAATAAGAAAATATGACAAATATGTCAATATGTAACCTAATCATATCACGTAACCTAACGTATATTTCTGAGCTCCCAGCACTACCCTGACAGTATCCCAGTATCTAATGAGGGGCAATGTCACTGGTGGATATGGATGTTACGTATCAGGTCACAGAGTATAAGATGTCAAAAATCAAAGTTGTGCAAAACAACAAACTGTCAGCATGGCCAACACAACAAGAATAACACAATGCATTGTGCACGGTTTCCAAATCAGGCCAGGCCTCACTTTTCTCTTCCTAAAATGTCTTAATCCAGCTCATCCATTCATGGTGAATACATGTAAACAGCTACTGCTACCAAATGACAATTCTACAGACTGTCCTTTTTCCCCCTAGGTCTCGGTGCTTTGCTTTTCCTCAAATCTTTTATAATTCTGCAGTTTTGTCTTTGGCCCTTTTTCTCAAAGCACTGCTCTCTGAGATGAAGATAAGCTTGCCCAGCTTCTCTGCTGCTCCAGCCTTAGAGTCTGCTGACTATTAAACCAGAAATGTCATCCTGCAGCCCTTTTTTTTTTCTTCTTCATTGTTTCTAGCACTGCATCAAAAGCTTATCTCTTCAGTGCTATCTTCTTCAGTTTTTCTCTCCTTTGCTGCTGAAGGAACTCTTCGTACTTCATCCTTGCACTTGCTGCTGAGCAGAGCAGCGCCTCGGCAACAGGCACTGGTCCAGGTCCTCCAGCTTTCCTGACTGCTTCCAGGACCAGGTGTCTACCCCCCCCCCCAAACTTTCCTTTAAGTTTTCTCCCGTCATCTGCTTGTGGATGCTAAATCCACGTTCCACTCTAGCCTGACTGCGTGACAGAAGTAGTACTGATGATGCCACTTCCCAAAATTCAGTGCATTCCTTTTTGTCAGTGAGGTGGGCATGCAGAAGCTGGTCAAGTCGATCAGTTTTGTAGTCAAACGTTCTCGGTGCCTCACTCTTGCAATCACTTGGCAGAACTTCATCGCAAAATGTGATAAACTGTCCTTCGACAACATCACATTTCTCTTCTTTCACTCTCTTTGCATCACAAAAAATATTCAAAGTTTGCACCAGAACTAATGATGCTTTTAATCTGACTTGTCCAGCTGATGAGGCGATCATGGCAGGGTTCAACCAGGACAAATATCTCACTAGTGGGAACTTGACTGGTGCTTCTTCCAACAATTTCTTTAAAAGACTCTTGACGAAATCCCTGCATTCTGCCCAACGTGTGTACTTTTGCTTGTCGGAAGCTTTCAGATTTCAGAGTCAGCATGGATCTCCTTGGTGATAAACCAACAACCATTTTTGGGGGTCCTTTAAGACACCACACTTGCTAAAGAAGTTGGTGTTTCAGAGGCTGTAGCTGATTGTGAGATGGTGGATCCAGTTGACGCAGCAGAAGAGACTGTTGCAGCAGCAGGGAAAGATATGCTGGCAGCACTATTGGCAAAGTGTGTGATTGGTACCACTGACTGGTTCCACTGAGCATTTTTCTTGTGCTTTCCACCTGCATATCAAATAGTTGTCTCCTGATAATTCAAGAAAATGCATCATTTTAGAAAGATAGAGAGAGAAAAGCTGGGTGAGGGGGGGAGAAGAATAGCATGGAGGGAAAATTGTGTGTGTGAAGTGGGAGGAGGTAGGCGCACTTTGTATTTGTGTGACTGAAGGAGGAAAAGAAATGTGAAGAGAGTGTGTGTGTGTGTAAGGGAAAAGGAAGAAGGAACTTGAGAGAGGAGGGGGGGGGGGGTCATATAAATGTGCAATTTTTCTGAATTCATAAGTCAATCACACACAACCCTTATTTAGTCATTACAATGGGTAGGCTTAAATGCTGACTGGGATCAAACAGGAGCTATAAAAAATGTTTAAGTTTCTTTGATATTATCAAAAACTTCAAACACAGAACTGCTTTCTGAAACACTGAGTACCAATTCTTTCCTTTTAAATGATGTTTTAGATCTCAAAATTGCACAGTTGTATTCTGATCAGCATTTAACCATGTCGGATGTGGAAACTGCTGGACAAAATTTAACTTACATTTGTTGTGGCTGGTATGTGCATACTCTCCCATTGGAGCAACGTCAACCAACTTTTTGCAAAGCACACAAAGCTCTGTGTCTAGATGTTGCATTTTTTCACAGCCAGGATTTGAATGCTGCCTTGTCAAGGCACCAGTCTTGAAACGAACATGGCATCTTTCAGGAAACTGAAAATGCTTATCAAATTTTGGCAAACGAGACGACCGGGAAAGTAAGAGACGCCACTCTGATAATCCTGGGGGGTTTCCAGTCAGGAAGTAAATCGGCACACCCTTTGCAGACGACAGACCCGCCGGTGCAATTTGGAGTTCGAGACCGTTTCCTCCCCCACCGGTGCAATTTGGAGTTTCAGACCGTTTCCTCCCCCCTCACCCCCACCACCAAAATATTTTCACAAATTTTCTCTCCCCATTTTCTTATCAAAAGAACTTTGTCTTCTTGCTAGCAATCTGAGAATTGTCATTTTCACAACTTTTCACAAACACACTTCAGTTTTCACAAGTTTTCAAGACCTTAAAAAGTCTTCTACTTTTTCACAAATTCTCACAAACTGTGCGAACCCTGTCAATTTGCCTAGGCTCAGCATCACTTGACTTGCTTCCCTTTACAGCCCAGATGAGACAGTTTAACACAATCGTGACGCAGCCTTCGTAGCTCGAACCGTCCCCGTGGCCGCAGGGTTTTTAGCCTTTTTTCAAAAATTCATT
>SMGT01003589.1:378947-396727 GCA_004794575.1 Lanistes nyassanus | reverse complement strand
GAAACTGAAAATGCTTATCAAATTTTGGCAAACGAGACGACCGGGAAAGTAAGAGACGCCACTCTGATAATCCTGGGGGGTTTTCCAGTCAGGAAGTAAATCGGCACACCCTTTGCAGACGACTGACCCGCTGGTGCAATTTGGAGTTCGAGACCGTTTCCTGCCCCCTCACCCCCACCACCAAAATATTTTCACAAATTTTCTCTCCCCATTTTCTTATCAAAAGAACTTTTGTCTTCTTGCTAGCAATCTGAGAATTGTCATTTTCACAACTTTTCACAAACACACTTCAGTTTTCACAAGTTTTCAAGACCTTGAAAAGTCTTCTACTTTTTCACAAATTCTCACAAACTGTGCGAACCTTGTCAATTTGCCTAGGCTCAGCGTCACTTGACTTGCTTCCCTTTACAGCCCAGATGAGACTGTTTAATGTGCCTTTATTTTACATTTTCTCAAAAAACAACTCATTTTATCATTTAAAACAGTTGTAAAGGGTGTTCACAAAAACAAACTGCACCATCACTCACATTAGAGTCTCTGGGAATATGTCGAAAGAAATTACGCAAATCTTCTTCCTCACTTCTGGCAACGCTTCCTTGGCTCAGCCACTGGTGCGGGTCACGTGAGATGTGACCAAATAATCCCAGTTCTTCAGCCACAGGCTTCTCTTGCTCTTCAGGGGTCTCTTGCAAGGACGAGTCTGACAGCAGGTATAAAAAATGATTATTTTGCTTTATTATGCGCTTTTAACCTATGTTATACTGATCTATATGCCTTATGATATAACGAGTTTTGAATAGTCTGCTATTCACTAAAATATGGACTGTTTCCTTTCAAATCTTAATTCACATTTTGTTTCAAGTCACATTTTCAGTATGAAAGTTTTTAACAACCATGAATTTTAAATATTTTCCAAATTTCTGAACAGGTGAATCAGGAAAAGGCCAACAAACAAAAACATAAATGATCTGAAATATGCTGTCAGACTAACGTTTCTGCCATTTTCATCAGCAAATCTTACTGCCAATCAGAGAGGGTAGCCTTCATTGATCCTATTTCAACTCTCAAACAAGGCATCATCACATTTAAAAAAAGTTTCTGAAACAGCACCAATGACACTGATAATCCATGCTCACCTCTCCGGCCACTGGAGTGGTCTACTATCTCAAAATCATCGTCTTCCTCCAAATCAGGGTTGTGTTTGATCTGCGACAGCCAGTTCTGGATGGAGCAAGTGGTCCTTGCCGAGGGAGATCCAGACTTGCATGCATCTGGACTGTTGGCCGAGAGTCCAGCGTGCATCTCGCTCTCACTAGCAGAAAGTTTGAGCATGGGCTTCTGGAGCCAATCCTCCACGCGTGTCGAGAGTTTTGGCATGCACACAGTGATCTGAAACCAGAAGCCAGCAGTCTATATAGTCAAGGAATGAACAAGCCACCTGTTTGAAGGCCTTTCTTACAAAACACATAAGTATTTTCTCACTAGGATCAATGTTTGTCAGGTTAAAAAAAAAAGACCCTTAGCAATCTCATCTACCACCAACTTGCAAAAAA
This sequence comes from Lanistes nyassanus, assembly GCA_004794575.1. Classification (NCBI taxonomy): domain Eukaryota; kingdom Metazoa; phylum Mollusca; class Gastropoda; order Architaenioglossa; family Ampullariidae; genus Lanistes; species Lanistes nyassanus. The sequence goes on along the minus strand of SMGT01003589.1, from coordinate 395,174 downwards.
GGGAAGGGTCCTACACTAGTGCCAGCAGCATTTTCAGTCCTAGCATCCTGAAGGGTCTTGTAAAAAACATGGTGTTCTGTATCTTCATATTCCTCCAGATGGCGTGGGAGGGAGGCAGAAGGCTTGTCGGCATCAGCAAATGCAGATTGCAGTGGCAGCCCTCTGGAATCAACTCTCCCATAGCTAAGGATAGACTCTCTCAGAGAGACATGGTTGGCTCGGAAAGCAATGTGGGGTGTCTCTTCAGCCTTCAGTTCCAGAGACTGGAGCCTGCAGAACACAATAGGTGAATTACACGTTTGGGCCCTATAATTCCTGTGAAAGCAAGAGGTTAATTTATAAACCAGTTGTTGCCCACCGACCCCCCACCCATATTGTACAGTTTACAATTAACTGAGCAGGTTCTACCCCAATATGGTGCTGTCTAAGCGAACTTCCAACACAAAATCAAGCAGTAACGTACTCTTTAAGAGCTTGTGCTAAGTGCTCTGCAGCAGTTTCAGAGTCGGAGGAAGTGGCATGAGCCAGGCTGGAATGCAAGATGCCAAGCGCCTTGTTGAGACGAGCCTGCTGTCGGTGCAGCACCTCTTCCTTGACACCCAGCACTGTGTCGACCTGCCCCAGCAGCCACACCTCACGGTTACGCAATGATTCCAGGTGCCGGCTTATCGATGTGTGGATCTGCGACTTGATCTGGAAAGTTTAGCATGGCTTTTGAAAACAGCCTGCTCTGGGCTCTACACAGCCTGCATAATACAGGCAAATAAAACTCTGAAAAAAGTCACGAAATTTCACAATGGAGGTCCATATACACAATACAAATGTCAGTGAAGGTATGTCTAAGACAAAACTTAAAATGTTTAATTTGTAATCAGAGTTTGCAAGGTTTTCATGACAGTGAAGTGCAATTGTTGAAGCGTACTTGTTACCAACTTGAAATTCAGATGTACTCTAAAAAAAAAATGGCTGGGGGAGGGGGGAAGCTTACCCTTTAAAATCCTAAGGTGAAAGTGCAGCACTCTTTAAACAAAAGTTGATGGGGAGCCCAGCCTGTATACCCCCCCTTTTTTTAAGATTCATACTTTCTTCCTAATCCTATACTATAAAGCAAGCGTGACATTCCAACAATAAACTGTACTGTCACTTTCGCCTATTGTCATAACTAGGATCTCTGCACTAAGAATGTATCATCTGTATGCAGATAAACTTACAGAATTCAAGCAGTCTTCCCCTTTTACCACCTGCTACCAGTCTGCATTGAGCACTGCTGCTTACCTACTACCAAGAAGGCCATCAAGTACAAATCTCACTCCCAGGTAGGTAGAGGGGATATGCCAAGTCCAAAGTAAACTCCATGTTTTAAGTTTTTTTCCTTACCTCAGAAGCATTCTGGTTTAAATGACGTTTAACAAAGTCCAAGTGCTGGATGGCTTCTTCTAATTCCAATATGCGCTTTTTCACTTCTTCCATCATGCAGTTAGTTTATGCTGGACACTAATGACATAGCCAAATGATAACATTTATTGAAATTAAACATGTGACTGCTGCTTGGAATAAAACAGAGCACAACAAAGGTACTAGACCAAGCTAACAGTAATACTAATATTGTGCTGTCTATGTGCTACATCTAGTTTTAATTTTTATCTCTTTGTGTTGTCCTGATGAAGTGGTAATCCCCTGAAACATTGGCTTTTTAAATTTTTGCTTGGCTTGGTTCCACCTTATAAAATTTATTCATAGATAATTGTAAAATTTCACTACAACGCCAAAAGCAAAATCACCTAAACCAAAGCCAGACTGGTTTCGGGATTATTCATAAAAATTGAAGGGGATGGGTACTAGGATTACAGGATTATCAGCTGATAAACCAGCCTTTTGTTTTCGTCAGAAAACATGACTTTTTCTTACAATATTAGGGTTTTTTAAGGCACTGTAGTTCTCAATACATCTTTCCCCATAAGCACTAAGCATTTTAAAAAGTAAGCCATCACCTGACAGTAAACTGGGTCAATCACCTGTCAGCAAGGACTACTATGATATAGGAGTCCTTGCCTGTCAGTGAAATGGGCCGCACGAAATAAGTTACGTTTTGCACTCAAGGTTAAGGTCAGTTTCTCTTTTCAAGCCGCCATTTAGACAGAATGTTCTGTCACGTAATCTGGAAACTCTACCAGACAACGATTTAAGAATTCCTTGACAAAATCGTTAAACACTGAATGGACAGCTAAAAAAAAAATTCATTTCTGGCAGAATTGGTTTAAGTGATCCATCTGCCAGGAAATATATGAGAGAATGCGAGCACGAACTAAGCCTAAGCGGAAGAATTTAAGAAAAATCGGTAACACTAATACTGTTATGTAATACTGGCTAGGAGACAAAAGAAAAACCCAAATAACAAGTAATGAAGGAAGAGAACAACGAATAACTCTTCTCATAACAGTGTTATCACTGAAGTCCGTATTACTGTTCCTTATCTCATTATCTGACATCATCGATCTAAAACAAGAGAGCAGATCTAGTTGAGACTGGTGAGTGGTGCTCCATCGTGTGTAAAGGACTCTTCAAACGAGTGGATTTGCTTCCGAGAATAGGCTACTCACATCCATCATCAAAAACCGAGGATACAACTAATATAACTTTTGCCCCCTTTTTCTGAAAAAGTAACTACTGAAGAAAAGTATAATACATATATACAGTACTTTATTATTACAGATTGAGATTTGACAGATGGAACTACTGCCGAACTGGCACTAAACTAATGCTCCCTTCCTAAGCGAGAGACTGGTGCGATTTTACTATTATGCTGTATACAAAAAAGCCCAATCAGAAAACTAATTCTTTTCTGGACCTTCAAAAACACTTACCCTGAAATCCACAACGTTCCCCCTCAAACAGACGACCTCCACACCGGAAAGATCCCGTTCCGGAAGCTTTATGCCGATTTTCACCAATGCTGGTCCTCAACACAAGAGTATCTGTCATATCACTTATGATTGGCTGACAGATCATCGCCCTCAGGAATTCTCTTACTTGCTGAAGTAAATGATTTTCCCGATTTTTGGAATCAGATATTATTCATCGATATTTTAATCATCAGAGATAAACACATCGATCAGTGTTACATTTTGTGTGGGACTAAAAAAAAACCCCAGCAACTGAGCAAGTGTAGGTTTAAAAGAAACTCCGGTCGTCCGAGTCGTAGGACTGCTGATCTGAACATTTTAGGCCTGTACATAGGGCAGATAGGCCCTATATATAATAGTATATTACTATGTTGTAGTTTCGTAGGTCTAGTGTTTGTATTTGCCATAGGATAGTTTTTTCGTGATAATAAGTCGTTCAGATCTTTAGTACATTTACTTGTTAACTCCTATTTGCAGAAATCTAAAATTGCATTATTGATTATGCTTTTTTAGCAATGATACATAAATTTTTATTAAGTTTTGTGACTGTTTCTCTCCCCCCCCCCCCAACCTTTGCTTTAGGCCAAAAATGCACAGATTTGTGATCGCTTAAAGAAGCCATGGGTGTATACAGCAGCAGTTTTGTTATCAACCCAAAGAGCAGCAGTGCAGTCAGCTCATACAGCCATCCTTCGAAAGCCAACTGGATTACCGCCCATGCTATTGCAACAGAATGTAGGGAGCTAGTGTATATTGGATTAGGAAAAACTAATTTGTAAAAGGTTCACCTGAAATGTATTATTGTTACTATTAATATTTAATAGTCTACATTGGAAAAAGAAACATGTTATTAATTTAAAGCATGCTTTTGTTCTTTTATTAATCACAATAGTTACTAATATTTCTAATGTACTATATTACACCATTTTTGTGCATGCCTTCAGTTATCACTTAATTCTGCTCAATGGTTGTATGTGCTTAGGATATCTCAGAAACTGCAGATGCATGTATGACAGAGGAGGGAGAGTGTATGGATGGGTGGTTATTTGTCATATATAATATGATAAGCACAACAAAGGCAGTTGATTGATCCTTGATAAAATGTGTTAATGTCTTGATATTATAATGAAGCTGAAAATGGATTTGACAGTAAGCATTGCAGAAGTCGAGAGATTGTGGCTGCGTTTCCAGCAGCTAGGGTGCAATCAGGATGGCATTCTTTCCCCAGAAATCCTTAATTCAACAACTCTTACGTCTGATTCCTTTGTTAAGAATGTACGTTCAGGCAAGTTGAGAGTTATAATACCTTAGTGGTAGGTTCTGCTTGGTTTAGTTATGTAAAGACAGGTGTCTTGGCACCAGTTGCAGTATGCACATGCACACACTTACCTGCATTTTCACTGTCGCTTACACAGGTATGCGCATCCCACCATACATATCATGTTTGGTTTCCATCCAAAAGTTGTTCATTTTTTCATAGCAGAGTGATATGCGTTAGCTTGAACCAAGAGAAGTTTAAATTCATCACTATAGCCCACTATAGGCAACGTTAACAACATTTAAGGCACAAACTTACAAGATCATGGATGATCTGGAATTAAGTACAATGGTAAGTTTAGTCTGCAAGTACTCCAGGTTATCATAATGCTGTTTCTCTGCATGAACAGATCCTCAAATATTTCAAAACACCAGATGGACAAGTTACATTTGAAACATTCCTGCGTGGGTTAAAGTGGTGTGAGTCACAAGATGTACAGGTCAAGGCCAGAGGTAGGTAACTGTTTGAAAAGGAAAGAAAAATGATAAGAGTGATAGAAACAAGCTATTTAACTACGTGAGCTTGATGAAAGTGTGGTTTTTTGTATATTTGTGGCATAAGAAATAGATTAATGGTATCCTTTTAGGCACTGAATCACATATTCATCATTATTTTTTTAGGCATATTCCAGATGTTAAACAATGGGAATCCGATTCTTAAGGACATGTTTGGTCGCATTTTAGAAAGACTGTATCCTGGAACTGATAAAGTAAGTTTGAAAGGCTTTTATCATCTTTTGTAAATAATGATATTTTGAATCACCAATGAGTTATATTTCTTTGCTGCAGACCTGTTTTTATGTACTTAACAATACAAATACTCATGACTCAGGCAATTATTGTTCTGGCAAATTTTAATCAGAAAGATTGGCAACTGGTTAATTATGGAGGTTGAAATGAAGGCAGCCAGATGGACATGGGCTCAGCTGAAGAAGACCGCCGCGAACCGAGTCCGCTGGAGGAGTGTCATTGAGGCCCTATGTTCCCCGGTGGAGCAAACGGACTAAAGAAAAAAAAAGAAGAAGAATTATGAGAGGAAGAATGCTCTTTTTAATTGTAGAATGAGCATTATAATCTAGTGCAAAATATGAATTTTGTATATTTTAAAATACAGCTGGGCAGTATCATGTGGCAACAGGGAAATAAATTATTACAGGGATTAACAGTGTGACAAGAGAACTTGGGGAGTTATTAACATTTGCACAGATCAAACCTGTCATAAAAATGGGTTATTAAAAATAGGCTGATCAGGCAAAAAGTTAAGTGATGACATCAGACCATGTCATGATCAAACCACACATGAGTTTTGCATGGTCTTTTTTTAGTCTTTTTGTTATGTTGCTTGTCCTAACTCTTCATTTCTGATAGTATATTTTGAATGGATCCCAGCAACTTGCCAAGACCGCCAGAGAAGTCTAGCATCATAGATGCATTCTGCACAAATACCAGCCTTAACCCTTATAATGGATATAATGAAATACCCAAACAAAAATCATGCTTAAATCAAAGGATGCATGGCTGCCACTAGCTTAGCTGTACTGCACTTGACAGAAAAAGTCACAATCATGGCCAAGTGTGCTGTAAGAGTTAAAATGCATGTTGGTGGGCCAACAAGAATGGCGAAAATAGTTTGAAGAATGTTTATGTGTAGGGTCACTGCCTGTCATTTTCAATTAGTTTGCTAGCAATTGGTTGGTGTTGATCTGTGCAAGCTGAAGTTCTGCTCAGGTGACATTGGATGTGTAACTGATAATTAGCGTAGTGTTAGTAGTGGCTAGCCATGTTGGGGTATGTCATTTTGTCAGTGATGACACAAACATGCTGGAAAATTCTCTACCAAAAGAAAAAGTAAATCTGGTTAAAGCAGATCAAATTAAACTGAACTTTTACAGTGTACCTTGCTGCAGATACACTCCGTGTTGAATGCATGCACATTTGATTTCAGAAGACAATGTTGAATGCATGCACATTTCATTTCAGAAGGAGATGGCAAGATTAAATGATACCTTTTTCAAGACTGTTGACACGAGGAAGAGAGGTCAGTCACAGCTTTTTTATTTGCTGTACAAGCAAGTTAAGTGTAGTTTGTTTGTATTTGTCAGATACAATCTGCTTATTATTCTCCTCCCGCTGGCCTTGTAGAGGAACCAAATATAGCTATGTATTCATGTCATGATCATAAGTTTGTTGAGTGGCATATTGAAGCTCTTGAATTTTAATAAATGAAGTACATTTACATGTGCAGGACAGATTGAGGAGAGTGATTTTGTGAATGCAATTCTGGCATTACCACATGAGCGTGTAATGGAGATCCTAAATTTTCACATTCTTCCAGAACATATGAGAGAGAACATTCACAAAAGCCTACCAGAGGTTTGCTTTTTGTTCAATGGTTTTATTAGTCTTACTGACTCAAGAAATGTTTTCTTTTTTCCTCCCTACTTCACCACCGACCCAGCCTCCATTTCAGTTTAAGATTTGTATCTGTTTTGGAAGATCTTGGCAAGGTTTTTCTGTCATCTAACCTTACCTTGCTGTCTTTTCCCGTACAGCAGCATGGAGTTGACAGAGTATCTCCTCAATCAGAAGGACACATCGATTGAAAAGTGCAATTTTAGGTTGCGAAAATGTCACCATTAAAAACTTAAATGCTGGGGAGCGTGTGAGATGACTTTCTTTTTTTATTTTTTCACATTTCTAGACATGTTGGGACTGTACTCTGCTATAACTTCACAAAACATCAAAACACACCTTATATAACCTAAGCTCTTCTAGTCCTGTCATTTGTCAAAAGCCGTCTCAGATTTAGCGTTTCAGTAGTGTCAGTTCCTCTCTCACTTTATTGAGCACTTTATTGGTGTCAGGAATGGTCATGTGCTTGGGCATGATGTGTGTGGAAGGAGGTCGTTTGGAGGGAACATTTATGTTTTGTTTTGCTGGGAAACTGCTTTGTTGTTGTTTGTTTTGTTTGGGATTTTTCTTTTCTATGGTTTGCAGTGCTGTTGATGTTTACTAGATTAGTAGATATATCTTAAGTTCTGTGTTCCGCTTTTTTCAGTTCCAAGTGCCTCAGAGAAGCGATCTTACACCAGGTTACACACCACAACAGCCAGAGCCACGATATCAGATGCCCTCTGAGCCAGTGCTGCATGAGATAGCTGACAAAATCCACCGCCGAGATTGGGAGTTGCTAGGCAACAAGCTTGGCTTCTTAGGCTCCGATGTTGAGAACTACAGGCACATGTACCCTTTCAATTCACGGCAGCAGGTATCTGTAACAAATGCTTCATTGCAGGGAAGTTATGGCATATGCTTTTGTGCAATCAGTTTCATAAAGCAGGAGTCACAAAGAGAGACATTGCTTAGAGCCAGTCTTCTGGGGTGATTGAAAAAAATTGTATCTTGTAATATTAATATTTTAAGAATTTAGAGGATGATGCATATATCTAGGTAACTTCAGCTGTTATCAAACAGGTATTCCAGATGCTAAAAGACTGGAAGGCACGCGAAGGACAACGGGCACGGTCAGAAGTCTTGGAGAAAGCTTTACGGGATGTGGGCATGACAGATGTGTCTCTCATGCTGGCCCCTTGATGCTATCTGCCCCTGCATTATGTTCCTGCAGATTTTGGCAGTTGTTCTTAGAAGCTTGTCTGTAGGCTACTACTGTTATCAAAACGGTTATCTTGCACAAAAGATGGTTCATGCAAGCATGTTTGAGAGTGATAAAAACTTGGTACATGTTCTCTATCTGATTTGAGATGGGAAAAGCAAGCTTTATTTTTATTTGCTGTTGTGGATTTTGTCAATTTTATTTGCACACGCACACACCCACACACATTCAGAGAAATGCACTGCATTTTTGTTTAAGAGTCAGAATCTTGCTTTTTTTTTAAGTGCTGTTTGAGTAAGCGAGTTTAACACACTGTGTTAGTGATTAACGGATAGGATGAACTTTAAATAACATGTTATTCCACCTTGACCTGATAGGATTTTGTGTCTCTTGCTACTTTGTGTAATGTGCCATTTTTATAAGTTTATAATCAAGGCATCAAGAGATATGTCAGCATTCCGTCCACTTTTAAGAGAAATGCTTATATATATAAGGTACTGTGATAAATGTATTTACAAATCTCGTATGAAACTTAAAAAATATACATTAACATGTGTAATAAATTTTGTTGTTACAGTTATTTTTTGCCTCGTGTTTCCTTTAAGTTATTGTGTACATGTTGAATGACATGTGAAATTTGCAGTGTTTGACTTGTGGCTGGGCTGAGAACTGCTTCGATACATGAATAGTTGATTTTTAAAATTTATAATGACTGCTTGGGATCCCAAATTCAGTTAACTGTTATTTATGAGCTGATTCATTCAGTTCTGCGTTTCTAGTAAACAAAGCATGTATTTATATAATACTCTCGTGGTAAAAATGACTGTAACGCTGCATTAATTTGGATCACAGCACCATTAGTCTTTCAACAAAACTGCTGACTATGCATCTTAGATGCTAGGACAAAGTGAAGCTCCTAATGTACAGGTCAACTAAAATGAAAAAAAACTAATTCAGCCATTTGAAAGTTCTTCACAGACTCATAGTTTCTCTAAAATCTCAAGAAAGAGATTCTTGTTAAGAACTCTTTATTGAAATTAAGCATAAGTCTTTCATGCACATGGTTGGATTTGTTCTTCAAGTGACTGTCTAGCTGTGTAAATCCCGCATCACACACACATGCTGTTAGCTGGTAACAGTTTGGTGTCTAATGCTTGCATCATTTCATCATCTCTCCCGTAGGCTTGGAGGCACACCTGATGACCTGGCAACCAGCTTCCTCCATTTTTTTTTTATCCTCTGCAAGTCTGCTGGTTTCTACAAACACTGGATCAGTCCACTCGTGGATATTGTTTCCCATCGCTTTCTCTGCTGCTTCTTCATCTTCCTTGTACAGCACCTTGCAGAATGATTTTTGCAAGTCCTGATGGTTTCAAGAGGTGTCTCTACCATTTCAGTTGACGCTTTCTCAAAGTGGTCAGCAGGTGTTCCTGTGAACCAATGGCTTGCTGTTTCCTCTTTTTTATCGCGTCATTGGTGATGTGGTCTTTGTACGAAATATGAAGGGCCTTTCTGAAACATATCTCCCTGGCTTGAGTCCTCTGCAGATCGGCTGTCACAGTCCAGGTCTCACAAGCATAGAGGAAGGTGGAGATGACAAGGGCATGCATCGGTCTGTTCTTGGAACTGAGAGGGAGGGTGTTTGTTGATCATCAGTTTGGGTTTTTCTGCACTGATCACCATGCCCTCACTGTTGATGACTTGTCAAGACATTCAACCAGGTCGGCAAGCTCTTTTTCATTGCCAGCTAAGCCATCAATGTCATTGGCAAAGCACAAGTTGGTTATTGTTCTGCTACTGAAATTGACTGCTCCTTCGTGACCTTCCAGGGCATTTGTCTACACCTTCTATGAAGATGTTGAACAGTGTGGGAGAGAGAAGACAGCTTTGTTGGACTCTGACCATGATCCTGAACCATTAACCTGTACTACCGTTGAAGAGTAGTTTGGTGGCTTTGTTGTAGAGTTGTTCTGTGACACTGATCACCTTGGTGTTAAAGTTGTACATCTTCATTGTTGCCCACAATGACTGATGGCACAGGGTGTCACAAGCCTTCTCGAAGTCTTTGAAGACATGGTAGAGATTTTACCAGTGTTGGAGGCATTTCTCACACTACCACTATATCCCTAGTATCCAGTTCTGCTTATTATCCATTCCAGTTGACGTCTCGTTTTTTTTTTCAATTATTTGATTGGTGCCTTCACTTTCTCTCAAAGTATGGGGTAGTCATTCAGATTCCTTGGTTGTGGAACATTGGGTATACCTAGATCTCCAATGACTGGCTGTACAGCTCTAAACACTTTCCGTCTGGTGAGAATTTCCTCTTTTTTTTTCTTTTTTTTTTTTGTTCATTGGGGACCTTTTTTTGTCCTGGATGGTTGAGACTCAGTCCTGTACTTGTCAGGTTCTTCGCTATTTGATATGTCTACATATTATTCCTCTTCATGTTATTTTTTTTCACTGCACTTCTATCCATTTTTTCCTTTGCCCTTCTCATAGCTCTTATGACATTCCTGTTGGGTTCTTTGTATTTGGTTGCACCTTCTGCATGTTTTTCAGTTCTCTTCGTTTGTCTCACAGAACAACAGGCATGGGAATCGACCACTGTTTGGCAGAATACAGATATTTTTCTGCTGGTTTCTGCCTCCCCACCCCCACCCCCAAAAAAATAAGTGTCACTTTTTTCTGTAGGCATAAAAAATGCTTTATTTTCTTCTTCTGCCAACTAAACTTTTGCATGACGAGCTTTGCATTCTCACTTCCTGTTTTCCTTGCCATATTCAGTTTGTGCTACCCTGGCCAGATTTCAGATTTTTTAAGGTTATCCAATTTCCATGCCTGGACATGGACATCAGCTGGGATCCAGGGCATCTTGGATCTCATTGTCTGTTTTGGTCACCACTATGTTGAAAGAAGTGATCAGTGTGTCCAAATCTGTGTTGTCGTCAGCACCAGCACCAAGTTTAGCCAATGGTTAAAATTTTTCCCGTCATTGCTTGAAATTCTTGTGCTATTTGTGGATCCTTCAGTCATTTGAGGTCAAACTTTATCTAGTAACTTTTAGTTTGTTGACTTTTTCCAGAGATGAAAGGTTATCATCACCAGGTCGTGGGCACTTCCAGTGTCCACTCCTGGAAAGGTTCTTGTTCTTGCAGTTTTTACACCTGAACAGAAGCATCTTCATACCAGAATGTAGTCAGTCTGATTGTGGTCCCCACTGGGGGAGTGAAACATTTATCTCCTTGATGCTTTGTGGTGACCAAGTGTGTTTGTCAGCATAAGGGCATTGTAGCTGGAAAATTCCAGGAGTTTTAGCCCTCTCTTGTTGGTCTCTACATTGCAGAATTGACCTCTTTGTCACCTAAGTAGAGCTGATGTCCATCATGCTTTGCACCTCTACTCTGGTGGCCGTGGTCCTTGTTATTATAATATTAACACAGGCAGCAATGGACTTAGCTGTTGTTGTCATTGTGAAGCTTGGGCAGTTAAGACCTGGGGGCTGCCATTGATCTAACATGTCATAGGATTTTACCAAATCCAATGTAAGCAGTTTTCTATGCAATGACAAAGATTTTAACATATTTGTGAAATGTTTTAGAGGAAACATGCCTGTTATATTTTGACATTTTTGCCAAAAAGGTGGTTAATAAACTACTGCTGTTTTGACTTGCTTTCAGTTGCCTTATATTCCAGTCTGAACTACAAACTTTTAAAATGTAACTGGTGATGCTTAGGGATAAAGTATCTGAAAGATAATGAACAATGCCTCTACCACTGTGTGTTGGCTTGTACATCAAACCATCCAGCACCTCAGAAACTGCCTATAAACAAGGTAATTTTGAAAGCTTTTTTGGCTTCAATGACCAATTTCACATTTCCCTTTGTCACCATGCTGTCAGTATTGAGCTTCAGCAGCTGTAATGCTCTGACAAGTGTGAGCTCTTAAAAGCATGGCATTTGCAGGCTAAATCTCCACTTGGCATTTAAGCAGGAAATAATGCAATATACATTGCTTCCCATCCATCCACCCCTCTCTCTTGTTGTGGCTGGATAGCTCAGTTGGTAGAACTGCAGACTATCAGGTGGAAGGTTGCTGGTTCAAATCCTGGCATGTCCAAAGATTATTTCCTGGAGTTATACATTGGTTAGGCTCAAGGAAAAATGGGAGAATAGTGTTGATTTCCATGGAGAAAGTCCATGTCATGTCAGGCTTCAAGTTGTAGGCTTGTTCTTAAGACATTGCACTTTTGTCTCACCCCTGTATGCAGGATTAGTCATCTGTTAATGGCTGTAAAGGTCACCTGCCAGAAATAAAGTTCCCAACTTTTTTGGTGTGAGATTATCATGCCCTTTTAAAATGGTTGATGATAAATGTTAGTGTGTGGAGGGGAGGGGCTGTAAGTTTAAAGAAGCCAGTGGAGTTGCGGGTGGGGGAGAGCTTATTGAAATATATATATATATGTTTCACATGACTTCTTTTTTGTAATACCTGGCCTCCAGATGTAGGATATGGACAGCAGCCTATACATTAATATGCAAAATATACATATGAACAATTTTATATGCATATCCTTCCCCCTCATTCACACTAATTATTTGCCAGCCTTCTGCTATTTCAGCACTTTCATTTGTTCAGTCATGCTTCTTTCCCGTCATTTCCACATGTCCATGAAGCTGGTCGTAGATGGAAACCTCTTAACACTTCGAAAAACTGCTGTTGGAACTGTACTTAAAACTTTTTTTCAAATCACTTCAATATCTTACCAATAAAGTTCTGAGAATAGAATGGTGTTATATGGTGGCAGTGTTGGTGTGTGCATAGCCTTATGGGTGCCTAGGTTTCATACAAGCTAAAACAAGACACCCCTTGGTGACAGATAACTGTCCAGAACAGTCACGTCACAGCAACAGCATACAGGAGACACCTGTCAGGGAGCAGCTGACAGGCGGAAAGGAGCATCTAAAGACTGGCACACGACCCCAAAAGTTGTCACTCATACATTAACTGACACTGCCCCACTCATGAGAAGCTAGATCAGCTGCAGCCACCACGCCCCCTGTGATGGGTTGGATGGACGTTGGCATCAGCACTTCCTGTCGTAAGTGCGGTCGTAAGGGCCATTCACTCTGTATATCTTATGAGCACTTTTATGTTACAAGAGGTACGATCGCCCGTGCAAACAAGACTTGTGCCGGATAAGCAGTGGTACTTGCATGGTTGGGCTGGTTTGCGTGAACCTTCGAATCCTTTCTCTATACGCAGGACTAAGGCAAAAAAATTGCTTCAGGTAACAGGCCAAAAAACAGCATAGGTCGGCTTTAATTTTTTTAATACTGTGTGTGTGTGTGTGGAGCCCGATTTTTTATCCATTAAGGGGAAAAAATTGTTGTTTCCTCGGCGAAAAATCTTAGTCCGGTGACATATGCAACTTTTTTTTTTTGGTGGGGGGGGGGGGCTAATAATCCGTCCTGAAATTCCATAAAAATCCATTTGTGGATTGGGATACGGCAGAAAAGAGGTTCTAGGATAGTGTAACCTAATGACGTCAATTTTTAGGTACTAGAGGTCATTGAGTGTAACTAGATAAAGTTACTTTCCGTAACAGGGTGGGTTCCATGGACGTTTATTGCCTCTATAAAGTGCTCATACAAGACACAGGAAGAATTAAGGACCTTGCAACTTCTTTCATGATCGAAAAAGTACATACAAAAGCTTGTGAAACCCAGCCGAGAACCTTAACTTTTCTGAACGTAAAATTAAGTATCTTCTGGATTTTTTCCCCCTTTTTCCTGAACCTGCTATAGCTGTTCCTGAAAACACCGTGTCTTCGTGTGTGCAGACCAGGATCTGAAATGTGGGAGGACGTACGTCCTTTGGGTGACCCTCCCCTCCACGCCTAAAAAAAAGTATGACCTATAGGGGTATGACCTGAAAGGTAGGCTTGAACAGTAATACTCGCCCAGAGCTGGTTGCTCGAAGGCTGGTGTAAGAGCTATCCGCACTGAGCAGCAGTGACCTAAATCAGGGTTAGATGAGTGGACGGTTTGTTATTGTTGGCATCAGAGTCAGAAAATATGTTCAAAATTATGATGTTAGTCTTTCAGGAGAGGCTCAGATAACAGTTTCAAAATTTAGAAGCGTCGTTTTCGCGCACGTCTCAATTTGGGAGACTGGTTCGGTCTGCGCATGCAGCTTACATCGAATAAATTTGTTCGCGGGTAGCGCCTCTCTCTTTTACAATGTAAGTCTGGAGATGGAAAGCTAGGACAACCTTTCCTGCTCTGATGGGACAGCAAACGTAAGTTTCCGGTACACAGACGCATTTCACCCCTGATTACCTTTATTTTTAAATTTACGGCCAATCTGGGAGGGTAAATGCGCATTTTTTTTCGTACGGAGACAGGGGTAAAAGGGGTCATGCAAGCCAGACCTGGAGAAGACAGGCACTGCACTAGTACGTGCGATCTGCACTCAGTCTTCTTCACACTCGCCAGGTGTGAGCGTGCACCTGCACTGAAATTAAAATAGGGCCAGGGGTGGCTATGTGTTCAGCGCACGTAGAATATTTCTTTTTCTCTGCAAATTGCCGGGAGATCAAAGACCCTGGAGGGGAACTGTCACTGGTCGTGGCAGTATTTAAACATGCACACGCGCGCGCGCCCGCTCTGATACCCATATATATATATATAGATACATGTCACTGAAATATGTCAGAAAGCTAGCTACAAAAATTTTAATCTGTTCGTTCGATTGCGTGTGTGGGGTTGAGGTATGCCATTCCCTGCCATTCAGAAATGAATTAAGAACAGCAAAGGTATTCACCCAACCCTTTCCTCACTCCTTTCCTTATTGAAATCACCCTTCACCCACCGAATCATCTACACTAGAAAGTCAACGGTCTACCCCACGCAGAACCAGAGGGCAGACTGCAAACGGCCGTTCAAGTTGGAAGAGACCTGGGGAAAATGTACAGCAGAACGATCTGTCGTTTGAGACTGGAAACATGACCCCTAAATAACTGACTGGCACTGCCGAAGGCTGTAAACAATTTTTGGAAAGAATGCAGGCAGGCGTAGCACGAACTGGCGATTTCGTTAATATGAATTTCACAGAAGTTACTGCTCCATACCTGTTGGTGTGTCACTACTCCAACTATTTTTAGCAAGCTGTTTGACTGGTCCTGATAGAGCATTCCTCTTTTTTCTGCTTGGAGTTGGCTGGGTGTTGTGGAGCTTTGTACGTGTCCTTGGTGAAACCCCTTTTGGGTTGATAACTGCTGTCAAATACGAAAAGGCGATAATATGCAGTTCCTAATGCAGCAGACTACTGGGTATGGCAATCAAGAAGAATACTTCTTGTATGTGCCTCTTCATATTATTTTGTTTGCGATGCCAGCTGTAATGACGATATGGATTTTTCAAAAAAAAGAAGCTTTCTGTAGGCCTATATGTATATAAACTCACGTAAAGTGTTTTATTTCTCTCTCTCTCTCTCTCTGAGACAATTTAAAACTCAAAATTTCCAGCTGTGGTCTCCGGCCTATGCTTATAACACAATGAGAATGTGAGGTAGCTCAGATACAATTGAACAAGTATTATAGAATTTAAGATGCCTATCTTGTTCGGCAAATTTTGTGAGGCTGCACTGTTTTTAGGGCGATTCTGCTCGTATGCTCACAAACTGTATCTTCCTACGTACTAAGGCACTAAATTAGTGGTTCAAAGAAACCTCTAGAACCGATTTTTCATTGGGTATATAGCTGTGTTCCGCACCATAGTCTCGAAATTCTGCTTCTTGCTAAAACCTTGTGATAGTGGCTTTGATATCACACTGACATCAGCAGTAGAAGTGTCCCCGCAAACAATTAAAACAAGCTGAAGGCAAAACCAATTCCAAATGGGTTGCCGTATTTGATGAGAGCCAATGAAGCACTACTGACGCACACAGCTTGGTGTGATTTTCCTGCTTGTGGCCGATCTTATCAGAAGATGGTTCGAGGGACAAACTTTGGCGCTCTAAGTACGTATTCAATAATGCGTGCGCTTGCCTTTGGTACACAATTTTTTTGTACAACAACGACCAACGGAGCGCTGAAAATTTATTGAAAAAATCCTGCTCTTTATAGTTTTAAAAACCTAGACAATCTTATATTGTCATGGTTTCTCTCTAGATTTGGGGTTTGGGCAATACAGAGCTGTCTTCAGTGTCCTGTGACAGCCAGACAAGCACAAGGTTCGACGAAAAACGCAAAGTTTCGACAACACATCATGCAATCTGTCTTTGGCTGGGTAAGTTCGCCCACTCTGTTTCCTATTTAATATAGCCATGTTACACGAAGTGCATGGAAAACGCATACTGTTGCCATGTAAGAAAGGCTGTGGGGGGGGGGGGGG
>SMGT01003589.1:314392-355679 GCA_004794575.1 Lanistes nyassanus | reverse complement strand
GTTCTTCAGAAATGCGAGAGGTCCTAAATTGTTGCGGGCCGCTGTTCTCTGACCTGCTCGCAAAGCTTTGTGTGCCTTGTAGTTGTATCGGTTTCAACCAGTTCATGTAGGCTAGTTTCCAGAACGTTTTCATGAAAACCAGATCACCCTCTCTGTCTTCGTCTAGTGGTGCCAGATACTTGTGGATTGTCCTCCGTCTCTCTGCCGGCTTCCACTTCCCACTACTTGCATCTGTGGCTATGAAGGGGGAGGGAGGGCAGATAATGGGTCACTCTGCACCGCGGCGGCGCCAGTGAGGCCCGAAAGCCGATCGATTTTTCGGCGGCAGCCGGGTCAGACCAGAGCCAGCGGATCGATGCTGAAAACTTGCAAGCCACCATACCGCATGCAGGCTCTCCCTTGCCTCATCTTCATGAGCCAATGGTAGCACGGCTTCCAGACGCACAGGCAAGACGGTCCCCACGGCTGCCTCTGGCTGTGTCGTCACAGCGAGTCATAATGCCGCCTTAGCCGCTGGAAGTTTTCGTAGGAAACTTGGCGCTTGCACAGCGCTTCGAGAGCCGCCTGGGGATGGTAGAGGCATCTCGCCGCACTAGGCTCTTGTCTGACGTCAGACAGCCCGGCTTCGGTCAGTAGGGGTGCATCGTGGGACTGCCAGACAGCCGCAACAGTCACGTTGGGTGAGGACCACCAGCGCTGCGGCCAACCCAACGCAGAGCAACATGGCTGACACCAAGCCGCGCAAGGTACCTGAGTAGAATAGATCAGATCCTGACCTTCGTCAGAAGGTGTTCTTTTTACGTTATGTAATTGGCAAGGTTGCAAGGCCTTTTAACGTCTGTTCCTTTAAAGATTAGAACACTCGCATGCAATGTCGATTTGCTGTATACGGGTTGGACACCGTGTTCCGGTGGAACAACCTTGTCAGGTTCTGTGAGTCATCATTCGTTTCATCGATGACTGCTTCTGCATTCCGAGGAGCTTGTTCGCTGGGTGGGCGGTTGGATCTGTTGCTTGTCAGCAGCAGGAAGACGCAGCAGAGGGTTGTATCACTGATGCAGAATTACGTTCTGGTGATGCAGTGCAGTTGATAGCGAGAAAACATGATAATCATCGTCATTTGACTAACCATTGCTTTTCTATTAGCGGTCACTGGTCAGCACGCTTCTGTATGCAGACCCCTGGAAGACTGGGCTTCTAGAGAAAAAAATGGGTTCGGGAGATCCGTTATATTACATGCATGTATTATATGTGAGATGCAAAGAGAAACAGGTAAACACGGTCTAATTAGGAACTGCAGACTGTGTCTCGGCACGTGCCATTAACTATGCACGAATAAAATGGAGCTGCGCCTGACCAATGGCTGTGGCAGACACTGACGATATCGATTGAGCATCGGGTGGCAAATGGTCTGGTGGTCCGCTGTGACCTCGCAGTAATACTACAAACACAACGCAAAATCGTTGGAATTGGAAAACAGCAAAGACGTTGGAATTAGAAAAATAATCGAATGAAAGAAGGAAAGGTAGGTAGTCCGGGGTGGGTAGATGGGGCAAAGGAGCGCTTGCAGTCTGGAAATATCAGGATTTTTTTGCGGGGGGGGGGGACCCAGAATGAAAGACAGAAGCACACAGGTACCCTTCCTCCAACTGGAGAAATGTCCTTGACCTTCGGACTTGTTGATGGGTTTCTCTAAGATTATGATCAGTAGCTGGCACTTGGCAGACGTGCATTCAGACATCCTGCAAATATCGAGCCTGGCACGAAGACAGTGGGCGTAACTATAAAAATCGGGCGCAACTATAAAGAGGCGACACCAGAATAAAAAATAGCCGAGTAGTCTGCAGACTAACCAAGTCGTCAGGCTAACGCGTATCGCTCGTTTCCAGAATGCTTTCATCTGAAACAGCCGTAGAATCGATGGTTATATTCGATTTGTGTGTTGGGGGGGGGGGGGGCATGAAAAAAATGCAAATCGTAGATCAGAATATTCTGGATTTACTTGATATTGTCTCATGTAACGGGGAAGTCGCCTTAAACATGAGTCTGATGGGGCGGATTTGGGGAGACAGCGGTCGAAATGTGAAATAGCATCCACAGCCCGAGACATTAGTCGTAGGGCAAGGGACTGTGTACGTGTGAGTCATGCGGTCTGCTGCTGACCGTTTTTTTCTCTCTAGTCGTTCACAGACGCTAGCGCCGCCACACGTCCAAGATGATTCAGTCGTTACAGCAGGTGTGAAGTCGGCTTATTATTATTAATGCCGATCTAACACAGCTAGCCTATAGCCCGGTAAAAGCAGTTGCAGAGACCTAGTCCAGCCGTCTACATTCAGCACGTAATTTTAATTTCCTCAAAATTAGATAGCGCACAGAGTTTAGCAACTGTGTCGTTGAGAAGTTGTCGGCGGGCGAGGGGAATTTCGCAGTCCATGTTGGATGCAAGCCTTTTCCTTCGACTTGGTAGAACTGCACGACACCAGCTTATTGGCAGCTCCCCTAGCGCCTCCACCCCGACAGGGACTTAGCAAGGCAGAAAACACGTTTAACATAAAATTGGTCCCCGGCATGGACAGAGCTGAGAAAGTTTCTGATTTCATGCTGCAGCAGGGAGACTTGCACGACCGAAGCAACTGTAACTGAAGAATTTGATGAGAAGATAGAGTGTGATATCTGTCTGAGGGCGAGCTACACTCCAGACTCTCGAGTGGAACGATCTGCTGCGCCCTGGCGAGGAAGGGGGACCAAACGCTCTTTTTGTTAGGGTCATGTGTCGGAGATAAAGTGGGGAAAGGGCGTTAGGGCGTCTCTTGTACCCGAGGCGCGTTTCACATACGCGAGATTAGAGAGTGAAGCTAGGTCGCTGACCTTTTGCGTTTCCTAAAGGACAGAGAGTCTTTTCGTTACATTTTTTACCGTTAACCCGAACTTAACGTATCAGCCGTTAAAGCGTGCGCAGACTTTATTCCTCATTGATCCTTTTGGAAACCTCGTGGTGACAGGTGAGTGTCGACCAGATGAAGCCCTGCTCTTGGCCTCAGCGTTTTCAAGCAAGCGACCTCGCTATCGGGAGTTCTTACAGTAGAATTATGAGGTCTCTGGCATCGCGGCGTGGCATTTCTGTTCTTGACAGCTCGGTGCAGATGTTCTGTAGTAGATAACAAAGAAAGGCGAATATTAGGGTTGTTACTTGTAGTGTCCGAGCTGTTTGAGCGGTTAGATGTTACGACAGTGTGTGAGCCTTAGCAAGAAAGCTGTACATGACAGGGTTAATCTAATAAGCGTTTGGAAGTGACGCTCTTCGCGACAGCTTGTGTTTTGTAGGCTGTGTCAGCTAATCGGCTTATGCCAGTCGCCGTTCAAGAAGTGTGAAGGTGTTCATGTTCCCCTTATCTCCGTCAGAAGCGCTCATCAGTGGCACTGTACGTTGACGTGCTGTACAAGCCCCTTCATGACACTGGTCATGCATGATGGCAGAAGCGCAGAGCTCCACCTGGCAGTGTTTGTGTGAGCTTAGTCGAAAAAAAACCTTGTTAGTATGAAAGCCGGCATTTCACCCTTTGCTGCACCCTGAAAGATGAAGCTCCAGCATTTGTGCGAGAGCAGTCATCCACACACGTGGTGGCGATCAGGCGCCGCTCCTAGGACGGTTGGTGAACCAACACGCTCAACAAGCGCTCGGAACCGCTTGCTGGAAGTTGAGGCGCCACAAGGGATGTAGGCGGGTGGGTTGGCTGGGGGACGTTCACTAACCAAACGAAAACAGTGGACCAGCATCCCTTGTAGCTATCATTTTCCGCGAAGTCGCGCTAATCGTTTTTTTCCCCGCGGTGCCCAGGCGTGGCTGTGAAGCTCGGCAGTACCAGTGTGATTTTTTTCCCGGGATATTGCTTGGGTGGCGAGATAGGCATCCGTGATGCCATATATTGGCCCCCCCCCCCCAAGGAAGAAAACGGAATAGCTTCAGGAAGTGACGTAATCATGCGACAGCGGGGGGTCATCGAACATGACCCTGGGAAGAGAAAGAGGCATGGGGCGAGGCAGGGGAGAGAAGCAAGGGCGAGGTGGAAGGAAGGGGGAGATAAACCAAGAAACACTACAGAGGGAATCGGTGTCAGAGAAAGGACTGTGAATCCGAATGAATAGCCTTTTCGGGTTATTGTTTAAAAGTTAACATAAGCCCTACTGCGTTGTTATAAGCAAAAAAGGCACACGGCTTCCAACACCCCCCTTCCAGTACACCACCAAAAAGGGAAAAATAAAATGGAATTAATTAGTGGTAAGGGCTAGGGATACTTTATTTTATAACTAGTTCCTGTCCAGTAAATGTACCGCCACCACTAGCACGATTGTAATGTATCAGCTCAGGTTTTCACACGTGTTCTTTGTCTCTTGAGTCGTCATTAGGATAACTGATTTTTTTTAAAGTAGAAGCATCATAACTCTTATAGACCTTCACGAGGTACATCATAGTGTTCCAGCTTCCTGAGTTTATGGGACTGAATGGGCAAAATTAAATATCTTACCCTGCCCGAATTTGGGAAATGTATAATGTGCAACAATAAATATGTTTTAAAATACTCGTGTGCGCGTGCACGCATTGGCGCTCCGTTTTGGTTATTCAGTCACTTTTTTCTGGTAAGCTCAGAAACCATATTTCCTGTTCTTTCAGGATTTGTTATTGCTACGTATTTACTGTTTCAGTTAGGGACGTGCGTCAATGGTTTTGTGCACTATAACGTGTGTTTTTGCAGTTTCATTGTCATTTGGCGCCCAGAGTGTTGTAGTACAGTAGTTGCAGTGCTTTACGGCTTCCAGTTGTCATCTACTCACACAGTGATGGACAGAGTTGTACAAAACTTTGGTCTCGGTACCTCATCTAGTCACTTACGGTTATTGTGTGTGGGGGGTGGGGTGAGGTGGGGGTTGTTTTGTTTTGTTTTTTCATTGGCTTGGCGGAGTACCAGTTCCTTGTTAGTTCAGAGCATTCAGTTTTCCAAGTTGGAGAAAATTTCAGTTCCCTTGCTCCCACCAAAAGTCTTTGGCCTCCCACGGTTAGCACCAGTCGCCCAAGCAGTGGATGCAGTCAGAACCAAATAGAACATATCGGTATTTCCCTGCAGTGGACGCAGTCAGAACCAAATACAACATATCGGTATTACCCTGCAGTGGACGCAATCAGAACCAAATAGAACATATCGGTATTTCTCTGCAGTGGACGCGGTCAGAACCAAATACAACATATCGGTACTTCCCTGCAGTGGACGCAGTCAGAACCAAATACAACATATCGGTATTTCCCTGCAGTGGACGCGGTCAGAACCAAATACAACATATCGGTATTTCCCTGCAGTGGACGCAGTCAGAACCAAATACAACATATCGGTATTTCCCTGCAGTGGACGCAGTCAGAACCAAAATACAACATATCGGTATTTCCCTGCAGTGGACGCGGTCAGAACCAAATAGAACATATCGGTATTTTCCTGCTGCTTCCCGTTTCTTGTGTGAGGGGACGAAATGTACTAGACTGGTGTCGTAGCATTATTTGCACGTTCTGTTTACTCTGTTCGCCTGCTGGTAAGATGGTGTGGAACCTCTGTTATAGAGGTTCTGAGTATGAACATGTTATGAACCATACCAGGTATGGGAGTCTGGGCACAGCATGCAACTGCAAGGATGAAAAAGGCGGCGGCACACGTAGGTGGGAAGGATGGAGGAACTGACGTCACAGGTGCAGGCAGAGCCTTTACTCAAGATGGATTTTGGTGTGAATGTGTAACCTCCAGTGGATAACACAAAGAAGGCTGACATTCATTTCAAAAGAGGAATAATCCGTTGCAGCCAGCGTATTTCCAACTTAACGAAATCCTAACCCGTTAAGAAAGTTTTAACAACAACAAAACAGTTCCCACCCGCTAATGGCTGCAAACTAAAAACCATCTTGACTGAAAACTAAAATCTCTCCTCACACTAGGGTTCTACGTCTGCCCTCGCCAGGTACTTCAGGCACAGATCGCTTAACGACGATTGCCACAGACGAGCGCATGTTCTGGAAACGAGGAGGAGCGTGTGTTGCACGTGCAGCAGGGATGGGAAGGCAGGGGGGCTGAGGAATAGTCTTTCTTATCATTTCTTTGATAACACATGGAGGTTTTCATGGAAAGGGGCAAAGCTTTGACGAGTTTGATAGATTGCACGAACGAAGATGGAAAATAGGCCATTGAAATTCTGAAGTTGTGAGGAACGCAAGTACATTTACGTAATTTCATAACTTCGGAATTCCCTACCTTCCTTCTTGGAATCTTTATCTTTTATTCATCATTCCGTCTCCTTATTCTTCTGTCTTTCGTTTGGACTTCATACGTAGTTTTCCTTCGTTTTATTGTTTCCTTTCTTTCATTCTTAGGACATAAAAAAACGAAGTCAGTGGGGTCTGACGTCATTACCTAGCGCCTCTCGATCACTCGCGTTGCTCACGTCCGTGAAGTTAAGGGAACTGCGGTAGAAATCGCTCTCGCTGTCCTCGGCAGTGGCGCGGATGGCCATACGGCTTGCGGTCTTCTCCCTGGGGGAAAGAAGTTCCGTCTTTGCCATTTCGCCCAGAACAGCTTGGCACCAGAGAACTGTGTCGGTAGCCCTTCCGTGTGGCGGGGGATGGTGTGAACCGTGCTGTGGCTGATGCCTTTTGCTGGAGCAGGGATCGAACTGCTGGCAGGCGCGGAGTTCCCCCCTGTAGTCAGGACGCGGGCCTGTTGTTGTTGTTGCCTGAGCGCAGTATGACCCTCCTCCCCCCTCCCCCGGACTGCGATCATGATGAGGAAACTGATGATGTGGGTAGGTACCCATGTCCAGCTCGCTTTTTTGGCTTCGCGGAGCATGCGCCGTGCAAAAACTTGGAATTTCCATGGATGCGACAATCGTGAGTGACGCTGTATTGTTCGTGATGTCAGAGCTCGCAGACGTCAGAGGAGCGTGGTGGTCAGAGCATAGGACTCGTGGGTCGAAGGTTGCGCGTTTGAATCTTAACAGTGGCTAAGTGATGAAGCCTTGTTTGAATATTGGCGTGATTAGAGCGTTTCGGTTAGTTTGTCCCAGGTGTTTTCACTGCTGAACAAGGAGCATTGTTTCTTTCCCTTCAGTTGCTTTTTTTGAGCTGAAACGCGAAGTCGGTTGCTAGGTAACAAGACACGTTCTTCCATTCACGCGATCTGTGCCTGTGTGATGTACGGGAGGGAATAAACGGCCGCGAGTTCCAAATCCTGGACTAATGACAGCGGAACCAGAGGCTATGGAGACACGGCCACACAGGGTTGTCTGGCGCCAGGGTGCAGGCAGTGCGTGTTAAGGCACAGGTGTCCCGTGCAGCGTTACTGTTCTGGGGATTGTGACTGTCACAGTACAACTGCAGACTGTAGTATATTCTTGTCTTTACGTTTAGAACTGGGCAAGAAACAGCAGCATCCCCCCCCACCAGGCCACCATCCCGGACGCACACAAATATAAAAGGGCAGTAACAACAGTCACCCGTTGCAGGTAACAAAAGCTGCCTAAGATGATCGATTACCAAACTGCCAGCCCCGTATGACAGAAACATGATCTCAACGAAGATCGAAATAAACGATAATGTGTGTGTGTGTGTGTGGAGTGGGGGCGGGTTGACAGAAGCGTTTGACAGAAGTTTGCTATTTGACTGTTGTCGTGTTTGGGGTGGACGTCAACCATAGCTGACCGTCTGTAATATCACAATTGATGTTTGGGTGGAGAAGGAGCGAGGGTAGGAATGCGAGGGTTAGGAAGGTTGGATAGGGGAGAATCAAAGGAGATAGGACCTTCTTTGCTTGCTTGGGTGCAGGTCTGTGTTTGAACTTCTTTTGAAATGTCTGACAGTGACGCTTGGCCTTGTGCTGTCAGTGTCGCTTTCATGCTGCCGAGTTACCGGTCGGCCGCGTGTCGATTGACGGAGACCTGCACCCTTCCACTTGTACTGCCCCCATCTCCTCCCTCCTCTCGCGCTTGTACTTCTTGTAGTGTCATGCAGTCAGATTAATTGGCTGATTGCCTGCGATATGTTGTTTGTGCGAGAGGGCGGGGGGTGTCCTTTAAAAAAAAAAGAAGAGCGACGTTTTATCTTCAGACCTCTTCACACCATCAGTGGCAACATTGTGTTAGGAGGTCGACAGGCTACGCGGTTCTACTGGCCTTGTCCTTCGAGTGACATGCCACAAAAATCACCAGTTGCAAGTGCTGACACTGAGGGGAGGTGGGGTAGATGCTGTTGTTTCTTGATGCATCAGAGCTCTTTGGCTAGTTTGCGATCGCTTCTCATGATGTCTGCTTGATCTTGCTTCATATTTTTTCCTTCCTTGTGGCCCTTAATTAAACTGGAAGGTGGAAACTAAATCCCTTTCAGCATGTCGGATAAGCCGCGCAACACAGATCTGCATAATAGGAACGGGGTTTTTTTTTGTGGTGGTGGTGGTGGTGGTGGTTTGGGATGGGGGATGAAGGGGTGGGGTTGAAAGCAATGCGTGCTAATGAGAGGACCTTGAACTTTTTGTTAAAGAGGCGTTTTGCCCATTGGGGCAAATCACAAATCAGCATATAAGAAAAACACAATTCGCAGTGAAAATGGGAACAGAATGGTTACAGCAAGTTGTCAGAACAGCAGGACAAAGCGATAGGTTTTCAACATCGTACATGGTACACCCCACAGCAGGTTAGAGTGCCCAAGGAAATATACGAAGACATAACAAATTGTACTACTGTTAAGTAGTCAAAATACTACATGTGTCAAAGGATATAGTATAAATGCACATGCCTATATATATGTAGACATGCACACAAGCGCGCACACCCACGCGCGCGCAGACACGCACAATGATGCGGGACTCTCAGGCAAATCTTTGTTTCTCCGCTCCGGTGCCTTATATAGAAAGAAGGAAAGATGATGTGTTAAGCTGGAACTACTATCTGACATAAGTACGAGACATCTTCGTTGTGTAGGGAAGTGTTTGTAAAACCTTTTGGGTATATATTGGTCTCGTAAATCTGCATATCTAGGGCAATCAGGTGCAAAGTGCACTTCCATCTCATCATTATACCAGAATAGACATTGCAGGAGGTGCTATTGAGTATTATAACGAAGTTTGTGGCACTTCAGACTGCTGATCCCTAATCTAAACTTTATCAAGGCATCTCTAAGCCCTATGCGCCTCAGGAAGGAGAGATAGGTACTTTGCTGAATTTCTTGTTTAAATGAATATCACGCAGAAACGCTGACTGCTGGAGATCCGGCTGCGCCAATCCTGATTAAAACAATCTGTTAGCTTTTGCCGAAAGTCGCTTAGAAACAGATCCGTATTTCCGACTCCCTGACTCTGCCGTACACAACCAAACCCAAACTGATATAACGTCAACATCGCATAATTCAACCACATGTCTTTGTTTCTGTGTTTAGATAACATATTTAGTGCCATCCTCGGTAAACGATTTTGAGGCATAGTGATAATTTTTAACTAATAACTGATATCTTACAGATGCACTAATATATAGTGTATAAGCCCCACATTCGCCGTAGACCAGTGCACTTGGTGTTCGCGAAGAGACCCATAGGAAACATTTCTTTACAAATCGATGTGCATTTTCTATAATATCATTATCTGCACTCAAACCCCATAATTCCGAGCCGTACAGAAGAATCGGCTGTCAATTTTTTTTTGAAAACGAGTTAGGGTTTCGATCCTCAAGATACTTTTTTCTGTCTTGAAGGTGTTGTGGTAATGATAGGAGGGAACGAGAGTGGCGACAAGACTGACGTCACTCGAGTAGGTTTGTAAGATGATGAGATGTTGGTAGCAATGAAGGCCATGCTTGAAAATAGTAATCGTCGACATTCTCTTTGCTGCTGCCCACTTTATTCCGGGAGTAGCCGTCGAAGCTTAAAAAGAAAATCAACGAACTTGCCTCTATATGATCCTCGCGCAAGCGTCTCGGACATTAAAGAGTGATCATCCTTTAAATTAGTCAGTGTCCATAAGGGGTAACTTCTC
Source organism: Lanistes nyassanus (assembly GCA_004794575.1). Classification (NCBI taxonomy): domain Eukaryota; kingdom Metazoa; phylum Mollusca; class Gastropoda; order Architaenioglossa; family Ampullariidae; genus Lanistes; species Lanistes nyassanus. The sequence continues at coordinate 345,627 of SMGT01003589.1, read as the reverse complement.
GCTGTCTTAACGGGCAGCTGCAGATTTAAAAAAAAATAACGGCCATTGAGACGCAGCCGTGTCTTGTTTGGCCTTTTATTGTCTATTTCAGCAGCAAACGAGGTTAACTCACATCACAGGTACGCACCACCGACATCACAGCAGCATAAAAATGCATCGGGCCCAAGACAGCGCGCGCTGGATGCTGTTTCTATAGCAACCACACGGTGTTGTGCAGTGGCTTATAAGCCAGAAATATTGCGCGGGCATAAAAACGCGCCCGCAAGTCAAGGGCAAATTGGAGACTAGTTTTGCTGTGTCGAGCACCTCCTGGAACTGAAGACTGTACTACTGACACAAGTCATCAGGGCCGGAGCATGTTGCATTTACAGTGTAGTTCTTACTGGTTGTTTGTTGTGCTCGGACTTTTTTCACAGCTCGCCATTTCCAAATGGTGAGCAGCTTTAAAATTAGCGTGTGTATATGAGTGGGTGGGTGGGTGAGCAAGCGCGCGCGCTCACATTGTAAATTGTTCCAAATGTCAGCAGCTGGGAGTGGCATTACTAGTTGCTCTAAATACTTGCAGCTTGAATCGACTTACATGGTACAGATGAATTCCCCCCTCCCCTCCGTACACATCAGTGCATGTAAATGTACCTTATGAATGAGTACACTTGTGGATGTACCTGTCGCGAACAGATTCTGCATTGATTTGAGTGATGTTCAACATTGTTTATTGTAAACCCACAGCTATTACACCTCACATGAGTTACTGCATTACAGTATGGTTTTAGAGGGTGCAATGAGAACTACAAGTCTGACAAGCAGTTGCAATGGCATTTAAACTTTTGGGGAAAAAAGCAGCTGGGCTGAAAAATATCTTTAATTCTGACTGACTGCAGTTTCTGCAAATAGGAGTTGGATGTGTTGGACTGTATTATCTGTTAAGAGACAGCAGATTGGAACAAAACAAACTGATAAATGCCTTTTGTATTTTGGCTAATGCATAAGCCTGGTGCAGCTTTTAGGTTTTAATTGGATTGGTTTTAATAGATCTCATAGAAAAAGGGTCTTGTGGGGTATCAGTGTCCTTCCTACAGAAAATACTGGCCAGTTCGAGCTTTTGTCAGGAGTTGAATGGCTTTCCTGCACCATGACCGACAACAGAGTGGCCCAGCTGTACGACAGAAGCCTGTTAGTAAAGGCACTGTGCCAGCAACTATACAATATAAACTGTGGAAGAAATGATAAATTGCATCTCTTTGAGAGGGTCAGCTACTTAAAGGTTTTCTGAAATGACACTATAAAGTTTTATGAACACAAGATGTGATTCATGTAAGACCTGGGACCAGATGCAGTCCTCTTTTCCTTTTTCTTCTCCAGCATTTGTAGTGTTGTTGCCTTTTGGCTATTCATTGCCATCCTTCTAGAGAGCTTGGAGGGTGTTCAGGAGCCTAAGTGACAGGTGCTTGTACAAGACTGTAATAAACCTGACATTGTTTGATCCAGTCAAATGTTGCCATCAGCAAAATATTTTGGCTCTTGGTGACGTGCAATGAAAACAATGAAAGTTTATTACAAACAAGCCACTGTTTTTTTTCAGTGTTTGGCTAGATTTCAGACTTTGAACAAGAGTATTGATTTAATTGAGATTGGTTGCTGAATATTAACAGCGAAAGCAAAAGAGATAGTAGTTGTCATGGCCATTTGTGAACCTATAGCTTTCACCCTTTGAAAAGATGTTTGATTCAGTTGGAACTGAAGACTAATATTGCAAGCGTGGTTTTTTGTTTTTGTTTTCCAGAGTGATGGGAATGCAGGCTTTCTGAGGGCTGCCCGAGATGGCAACCTGCAAGAAGTCCTTGAGTACCTGAAGGGCAGCACAGACATCAACACCAGTAACCCGGTACAGTTGTTCTTGAAGTTGAACTGTTCACTGTTTTACAATCTTAGTCAGGTGCCGATGTGAATGAAAGGGAAAAGAAGGCGGGGACTGAAGGGAATGGTGTTGGAGAGTGTGAGAGGTGCATTTTGTTGGAGAGAGTGTGAGAGGTGCATTTTGTTGGAGAGAGTGTGAGAGGTGCATTTTGTTGGAGAGAGTGTGAGAGGTGCATTTTGTTGGAGAGAGTGTGAGAGGTGCATTTTGTGGGAGAGAGTGTGAGAGGTGCATTTTGCTGCAGAGAGTGTGAGAGGTGCATTTTGTTGGAGAGAGTGTGAGAGGTGCATTTTGTGGGAGAGAGTGTGAGAGGTGCATTTTGCTGCAGAGAGTGTGAGAGGTACATTTTGCATTTTTTTTCATTTTCAGAATGGGCTGAATGCCTTGCACCTGGCCTCTAAGGAGGGCCATGTCAACATTGTCACCGAGCTGCTACGCCGAGGAGCTAATGTGGAGGCAGCCACTAAGGTTGGTAGTTGTCTGTGATGTAAAATAACTTATTGGCAGGAAGTCTTGAATAGGACAGTCAGCTTCTCTGCATATGTGGGTGCAGTTCCCATTGCTGCTATTGAAGTAATGAAATTTAGGTACAAGAATAAAGTTACATCTTTTACAGGTTTTGAGGTTGAGTAGCTTCATTAAAATCTTTTTAAAAAACTGCTTGTCCTGCTCAAGTGCACTTCATCATCAAGAAAGCTGTAATTAGTTTATACTATAGGCTACCTGGTTATGTAAAGTGGTCTTTTTCCCTTGTAAAATGGATTCTGCTATCCTTTTCATGTTAAGTCTTCCCACCATGACACACACAATTGAAAGAGAGAGTGGGGTTAGGGGGGAGAGGAGACAGGGCAAGATATTTTTCTCATCAGCTGCATGTGAGTTTTGTCTCATGGGAAGATTGCTTGAAAGCGATAGAAATTTAATTCTTCTTGTGGAGCAGAAGGGGAACACAGCATTGCACATTGCCTCCCTGGCTGGCCATGAAGAGATTGTCAAGATCCTGGTTGAAAATGGGGCTCATGTCAACTTGCAAGCTCAGGTGAGATTTTGTGTGAGTGTGGGTGCATGCACGTGTGCATGCCGACGCTAGTGAAAGGATGCATTTGTATTATAAATTTAACAACAGACAATTTTAATTAAAGACTTTTTTAAAATAAACATGGATGCTATTGTGAATAGAGTAAGTGTAGTCTTGGACAATAGGCCCTTTTTTGAATGCAGTTTTAGTTAACGTTTATGTTTTATCATGTCCATTATATATAAGCACTGTCAGTGCCCTGTGTAGATTTTGGTGTACAGTGGTTTGAACATTGTGGGACACTGGGGCACGCAGATGGACTGTGCATTTGTTCTTTGAAAGCTGGTTTGCTGCAAGGTACCTGCTGTGTTGGTTGTTTTACTGTTAGTGTACGAAATAGACTTTTGCGTGCAGGCTGGCTTCACGCCACTATACATGGCAGCACAGGAGGGACATGCTGAGGTGGTGCGTTTTCTTCTGGCCAGTGGAGCAAACCAAAGTCTGGCAACAGAGGTGAGCTTTCACGGAGCCAAAGGAATGTTCTGGATTTATGTACTTTTGCAGTATTTCATAGTCTGATTGTCTGGAATGTCAGGTATGTGGAGGAAGTTCTTAGAGATGCTTGTTTGTTAGTGGTTCTTAAGATAGTGGCATTGAGTGTGGTCATGTTGAGGTTTATTTAAAGGTATGTAAAATTGATAGATGATTTGGATTATGTATAGCAGGGGTGGCAGACGATTTTGGAAAAATGTGCCACTTCAGTCTCCTTAACCATCTGTCGGCTATGTGTGTGTGCGCCTGCGCACCTATGAACACTGTCTGTTTATCTGGTGGGGGAAGGGGGATAATTTACACTGGGTGTGCTAAGATACCATAAGAAATCTTGCACTAAAAGTAGAAAGAAAGTAATTGGTGCTTAATTAGTGCAATTTTTGAACCTGTTGATTCTTTGCCATATTATTTTCTGACACAGCGAACTGCTTTTGGCACAGAGACTTTTGTGACTTACTGTGATAGACCGATGTATTCGCAACACGGACTTTCACTGATGTGCAACATGCCCTTTGTCATTTTGAATCTTGAAGACTTGTGACAAAGCAAAGCTTGTTGCCCATGGCTTGTAAATATGCAGCCTAATATTTTAGAGGTCTGATCTATTTTAATTCAGTTTTCGGCTTTAATTCTGATACTTTAAATTTTATCAAAAATTATACAGAAGTAGGAAAATATATTTCTAGAGACCCTTTGCTGGCCGGAAAGCCTTGAAGGCTACAGGTTGGCCACTCCTGATTTACAGAGACCTCGAAGTGTCTGAAAACATTTCTGTGGTTTTTTTTTTCTTCATGTGGTGGGCCATTTTGTGTTAGAGGAGTATCTGGCTAAAGTTCACCACATATAATCCCAGTCCACCATGGCTTTGTTGGCAGGATGGATTCACTCCTCTGGCAGTAGCCCTACAGCAGGGACATGACCGTGTGGTGAGTGTGCTACTGGAGCATGACACGAAAGGGAAAGTGCGTCTGCCAGCTCTGCACATTGCCGCCAAGAAGGATGACGTCAAGTCAGCTGCCCTGTTGCTGCAGAATGAACAGAACAATGTGGACATGCAGACCAAAGTGAGTGAAAGTATAAGTTCATTAACTTTCGTGGTCTGCTAGGATTTCAGCTGAGGAGAAGATGGCACAAGATTAATAGGAAAGTGGAGACAGGTTGGCTTCTCTAGTGTTTTAAAATCTTTCTGAGGAAGTAGGTTTTATTTCTTTGACTTAGCAATGGGACAAGTTCCTTTTTCAGATCTTATCCGATGCTTGAAGGTGCACAAAGGACACAGTGTTCGTTTCTTTTTGTTTTCAAGTGGGCAAAGAAAACGTGGGTGAGGTTTGATTAGAAAGGCATGAACATGAGGCAAAAATGAATGGGACATGATCTCTTCTGTAAATGAGAAACACTTTAAAGCAGACTTGCTTTTGTTGTTTTGCTGCCTTGTTCACTAACGGCTTTAAACATGTTGCTTGAAAAGCCAGCATCATTTGAAATGCAGATAACAAGTTGCACTCCTTGTTGAATTATTTTTCTGGTGAACCGGGTGACATTGTTTATGCACTTGGATAACAACTTCAAGACAGTTTTCCTGGAAAAAAGTCATTTTGTGACAGTTCATTTCCAGTGAACATTTGTGTAAAAATTTGGCTTATAAGTTGACAAAAATAGGAGAAGTTGTCAGAGGACAGTACACGTGCATTTCATGTTAGCCTAATGCACTGCATTATACGTGACTAACTTCCATTAATATCCCTCTTGGTACTGCACTCAGAGTGGAGGCCTGGTTAACGACACAACCAAGGTTGGTACCAAATTTCATGGGAGGGTTGATGTTGTTTGTCAGATTCCGTGTGGCGTGTTTTCTGGTGTGACCAAGTATTCTTTGTCATTAGAATTACACTAATGGTGACTTGCCATCTGCCTTAGGCCTTTCTTGTGCAGCTATTTCATATGGGCATACTTTGCATGAATAAGATTTGATCACAGAGCTCAGAAAAAGACTCAGTGTTGTTTTTTTTCTGATACTAAAACAGAAATAATCATATATTTGAGGAGATTCTTAACAGATGTTTTGCTGCATGCGTGTGTATGAAGCATTATATATCATTATAATTGTGTAACTATTTGTGTGGAGTACTATTTGCAGTAACTGGGATTTTTTTTGTCATGTCAGAAAATTAACCATAGTGAGGATGTTTTAGTGATCATATGATAGTCGTGAACATGAGCAAGTTTGTATTTCTTACTACATCATTGTCTTGTGGTTTTTGTCAGCCTCACCGCTGCTTTTATGTGTGTTTTGTTGCTGAGTGCCACCGAGTCATTTCCTAGAGCATTGTCTTTATTGTGATCCATCAGCTATCACAGTTTCTTTTGCCAGACATGTACACTTATGAATATGGTCTATAAGCATATGTGCACTTGCACACATGCTAGAGAGTGTGTGCGCAGATGGATATGCTCACAATAGAGTATGTCTCTGTGTGTGTGAGAGAGAGAGAGAGAGAGAGAGTGTGTGTTGCAGAGGACTTGCTTATGCTTAAAATACCTATCCCTTTGGGTATATTTTTTCACTGTTATGGATAGATTTTTGGAAACATAGGCACATATTCTGCACTGTCTAAATAGTCTGATAAATGGATTAAAGTTTTATTGCATTTTATATTGCACTGTGTTAGCATACGTTCTTGAATCCTGCATGATTTTGATCGTTTTTTTTTTAAATGTCGGTCATTCATTGTGAGTTTCTGTCTCTGTCTTTCTTGCTTCCATGTTTGGCATATGGCAAATTATGTACTTATTTGGAATGGTTTTCCCTGTGTAAATGTACCATGTAAATGTTAATAACCAATTAAGTAGAGCAAGCAAGGTACTTGGGATAATTTCCATGTTCTTTTTATTTAGTCTGTATTCTTTCACCGAGCCTGAGTTTTTTCCTTTATTTTACTTCACATGCCTTTTGATTTTTAGCCAGTTTTAAATCAATCTCACAGTTTGCTTTCACATCGGGAGTCACATGTCTCATTTTGTCCATCTAATATTAAATGGTGTAGGAAAATGTCGTGGGTGCAACGTGCACGGTGCTGGTGTGAAGCTGGTGGCAAGTAGGAAGGAGGGCAAAATGCTAGTTCAGTATGAAGAGGTCAAATGTAAAACAGGTGTCAGTTTTTTCTTGTCTGTCATTGTTTGTCACTGCCTGTTTGAATTGTTTGCAGGAGCCTGAGAATAGTGTATGTTAAGCTTGAGAAAATATAGAATTTGGTGCTGGGGGGGGGGGAAGTGGATGTCCGGCAGTTATCATTTCAGTGACTCATGTTCCTTCATGCTGTGCTTAGCCTGACTATTTGCCTTGTCTGAGTCTTTTTAGACTCGAGAATTTAATCGAGAAAACACATTTGCAGAGTGGGTTCACTCCACTGCACATAGCTGCTCACTACGGAAACACTAACGTCAGCAATCTTCTGATACAGCGTGGTGCAGACGTCAACTTCAAGGCCAAGGTCAGTTATAACCAACAGAAAAAAATTTGTGTGTGATTCTGTTAAAAAAGTACATTTAACTTCATTTATAGGGAGAATAAAGACAAGAAATAGAGCAGATTTTATCAGATTCTAATTCTGCATTTTCTTTCTTTGTGCGAGTATGAGTGTATGACATGCCTTTCCTTCTGGTCCTCGGGCCAGAAATGTGGATCTTTTGCACTAGTGTGTGCTGGTGATGCATATAGTTGCAAATCAGAACTTTAGCATGTTGTATTAGTATTAGCAACAAGCAGGTGGAAATCGTAACAGGGGTGTGCTGAAGTATGGTAGCAACAGATTGTGTACATGTAGGCGCAAATCAGAGCCACAGTATACTGTATTGGACTGCACTGCCAGTGCATTGTGTGCATGTAGATGTAAATAACACTGGCATGTTTACATTGACCTTTGATATGATGATTACATTGCAGAACAACATTACCCCTCTCCATGTTGCTTCACGTTGGGGCAAAAGCAACATGGTGCAACTTTTGTTGGACAACAAGGCCATTATTGATGAGAAGACAAGGGTTAGCACAGTTGTCTCCCTTCTAGCTACGATTATGGAAAGTTAAATGAACAGTGTGATAGTAAAGACTCGGTGCCCAACCTCTTTAAAAGCCAAAATACACACTCAGCCTCTATGAACAGTTAAGCTTTACCCCATATAATATATACTGAGGAATGTATGTTCATATAAAATCATTTGGACCAGAATGTACAGTTGACACCTGCCAGACATAGCATTCCATTTCAGTACTTGCTGAAAATTCTAGTAAGACAAAACATTTTTTCCGGATGTCCTGTTTAAAAAATGGTGAGGGACTGAAAGCCACAATGTTAGTAGCTGTTTGATAATGTACAAGAGAGTTGCATTTTACTTTCCTCGTTCACAGGATGGACTGACGCCCCTGCACTGTGCTGCTAGAAGTGGCCATGAGGCTGTAGTTGACTTGCTGTTGGAAAGAGAGGCACCTCACTCAGCCAAAACGAAGGTTTGTTGGTTGTCTGCTTGCACCAGGTTCTTGCTGATCATTATTAGAAGAACTTGAACATAAAAACCTGCAGAGTTTCAGCGGTTTTATGGATCTTGCTAGCGATCATTCTGATGCAACACCTGTTACTTAAAAGTATTAATAAAGTACAATGGTACAGATACTGAAGTAAATGTGGATCAATTTTGTAACAGCAATAATTCATTTGAACTTCACTGTGGCAAGGGCAGATAACTGGGTTTCCAAGCAGGGCTGGTGGTATGGGCTATGACGAGCCCCCATTTGACGGCATGCATAGCAGATGTTTTGTTTTCAGAATGGCCTGACTCCTCTACACATGGCTGCCCAAGGAGACCACGCAGACTGCGCCCGCCTGTTGCTGTACCACAAAGCGAATGTGGATGAAGTCACTGTGGTAATGACTTCTGTTTATAAATTATTTTGAGTGGTCTACACAAGTTCATGCCTGCTTTTGTCCTTGGCCAGCAAGGCTTCATTTGTCTTTTTTCACATGCCAGTCATGGAATGAAAGTACTGAACAGTAAAGTGGAAAGAATTGAAAAGTGTGCAGGCATGTTGGAAAATTTGACTTACAGAATCTGAACTGAAATTTTTTGGACTGAACACCCTTCTTTTGGCATTTACAATTTGGGTTTCAGAAGTGTATGTCGTAAGATAAATTAGTGTCTTGTGGGTGGTAGTACCAGGAACACTTGTCACACCAAGTGGGCTAAATTTGTGGTCTCTGGTTTTGAAGGACTACCTGACTCCATTACACGTGGCTGCCCACTGTGGCAATGTCAAGACGGCAAAGCTGCTGCTGGACCGCAAGTGTGAGCCCAATGCCCGTGCTCTGGTCAGTGTCTGGTGTCTTCTTAGAGTTTGTGGGCATGAGTGGCTTTGGATTCTGACAGCAAACTGTACATCAGAGGGGACTGATACGGGTGAATGGATGTGTGCATCCGTGTGTGTGTGTGTGTTCACGTGGTGATGCCCATATGAAAATAAATTTTATGAGCGTTTTTCAAAACCTTCCTCCCTGCTATGCAGTTTAGAGGAAAAAGGTCTTACAATTCATGAAAAGAATTCTTGAAAGGTGTCTTCTGTTTGTTTTATTTACCATCTGCTGTGCGTATTTCTAAGAAGAGGTTCAGTTTGGACAATGCAGGGATAGGGGAGAGGAAAGTGTATAGCTAAGAGTGAGGTGGCCAGAACACCACAGGAAGCAAGACTAGCCCTTTTCAAGGTTTATTGCTACAGATATGCATGGTTGTAACTCTTCCATTTGGGGATAGAAATAAATAGTTTGAAAATCTTGCCAGAGGGAACTTTTATCTTTTGATTTTTTTTTTGGTTTGTTTTGAAAGTTTTTTTTTGTAGTTTGATAAATTGCACATGATGTGTGTCACTGTGAGCAGTTGATTGTTTGCTTCTGTTTGTTTTGTATTTGAAGTTGGTTTTATTTTGGCTGCTAGTAGATAATACACCAAAGTAGCCTGAAAGAAAGATTTTGGATGTTTTGGTGAGGAGAACTTTTGTTTGTTAGCGGATGGAAAGCGTACTTGGGGACATGTACAAGGTTTTCCAGTGCATTTTTTTTTTAAGTTTTGGAGTTGCACCGATGGATATGCTTTTACAAAATCAACATCATAAGAAGGTTTTTCTTTTGTCCTCCAGAATGGTTTCACCCCTTTGCACATTGCATGCAAAAAGAACCGCATCAAAGTTGTGGAACTGCTTCTCAGATACGGAGCTTCCATTGATGCAACTACGGAGGTAAATGCAGCTATTTTATTTATGATGGATGCCTTCACACAAACTGAGAGAATTGATTATAAGAAATTCCAAGCAAATGTTTCAACCCTTGTGTGTGGCATTAACTGTCCATGGTTTTCTCCCAATTATTTAAATGGATTGAAGCGTTTGTATTATTTCTGTTTGTTTCCGATGAAATCCTGAAGCAGACACACATTGCTTTTTGTACGCTTTCTTATGCAAGGAGATCTGTTTGTGTTTCTGCTGAGTTACATTTTGTCTTGAACTTTGTTTGCAGTCTGGCCTGACACCATTGCATGTGGCGTCGTTCATGGGTCACATGAATATTGTCATCTACCTGATTCAGCACAATGCCAACCCCGACACGCCCACCGTGCGGGGAGAGACTTCTCTTCATCTTGCTGCACGTGCAAACCAAACAGATATCATTCGCATTCTTCTCAGAAATGGGGCTACGGTGGATGCTCGCGCAAGAGTGAGTTGGGCACATATTGGTTGTACTGCAGTATGTATGCAGTCCGCAGATGTGGGTGTGTGTAGGAGCATGTGTGAGCATGCAAGTGCGTGCATGTGTGTGTTGGGGATGGGGGGTACTTCTATAAATGATATCAGACTCGATCAGAAGGATGTCAAAACTCCCAAACCCACATTTTAAAAAAATGAGGACAAAAGATATTAAGTAGAAGCAAATATGGGCTTTGATTTCACAGATCAGATTTATGATCTGCATCACTCATAAAAAAAGCTGCTGAATATCTGATTCAGGTTTGTGGAACATGTCCAAGTTATACACATGGCAGAGTTACTATGCACATTTGCACGATTAAGAAAGGCCTTTAAAAAACTGAAGTTTTTTGCCCATGGTCTGCACTGCTGCATTAAAATTAAAGGGAACTTCAACAAAACTCTGTTGAAACAAAAAGCCATCATGTAAGCTCCCTGTTTAGGGAAACTTGATCCCTGGTCATAAGACTTCTTCCTGCTGACTGTGACAGGAGCAGCAGACACCGCTGCACATCGCCTCTCGTCTGGGCAACGTGGACAACGTGGTGTTGCTGCTGCAGCATGGGGCTGCTGCTGATGCAACCACCAAGGACAAGTATACACCACTGCACATCGCCGCCAAAGAGGGCCATGATGAGGTGGCTCAGGTGCTGCTGGAGCACGGGGCTTCCCATGACGTCACCACTAAGGTGAGACTGATTGCTTTCATCACTAATGTTAGAGTTCTGGTCACCAGTTAGGGAAGATGGAATGCTGGCTCTGCGTTTTTTGGCCTGGCGTGGTGAGTGGTGAGTTGTTCCCACAGTTGTTGGATGGAATGCTGGCTCTGAATTTCTTGGGCTGGCGTGGTGAGTTGTTCCTGCGGTTGTTGTGGTTTTGAACTGATGCTGACAGAAGTTGATGGGAAAATGCTGGGATGGGATAATAAGGTATGAAAATTGATGACAAGTTTCTGAGATATGTGAAATCTACATTTCTGGAAATTGTGTGTCATTGGAAGATATCTCATCCATGGAGAGCTGAATAACGTGAAAAGAACTAATTAAGTTACACCTCTTCACACTTTTGTCTCTTTGTCTCCCTCGTTTTCAGAAGGGCTTCACCCCACTGCACATTGCAGCCAAGTATGGCAACATCAAAGTCGCACGCTTGCTGCTACAGAAGGAGGCAGATCCAGATGTGCAGGGCAAGAATGGACTGACACCGCTTCACGTAGCGACACACTACAACCATGTCAACGTTGCCCAGCTGCTGCTGGAGAACCGTGCCAACCCTCATGCTTCTGCCAAGGTTAGTGATCATTGGATTCAAGCAGATCATTGTGCTAAGTGCTTTTACACGGGGAGCATTGAATAATCTGAGAAGTCGGAGATGTGAATACAGTAGAAGTGTAGGACAGATAGTTAAGGACAGAAATCTGCTTCCAGTCTTAAGAATCATTTTATGCATTGACTTTTTTTTAAAACTTGGCACCTCCAGCTACAAAAAAAACTGGCTGTTTTGTATGTCAGAACGGGTACACACCACTGCACATTGCTGCAAAGAAAGACCAAATGGACATTGCAGCAACCCTGCTAGAGTATGGAGCCAAGCCAAATGCCGAATCCAAGGTACATTAAATTTTTGGCACTGTGCAACATTTATAAAATGCAGTATGTGTCGTAAGCATTTGAATGTTGGAGGTGTTTTGGTTTTTTTTTTGTGGACATGTTTTTGCATTTATGAAGTTTAGCGTTTTATAAATCGTAGGAAACTTGCCTGCTGATTTATTTATTGATTTTTATGCATAGGAAAAGCTGTGAGGGTCATTTTAGTATACATTTTATTTAAAACTTTCAGAATGGCTTCACTCCACTGCATTTGGCAGCTCAAGAAGGCCATACGGACATAGTTTCCCTCCTGTTGGAGAAGAATGCAAATGTCAATGCAAAAGCTCATGTGAGTGCGTTTAACAAATACAGAATGGATGTGAAAGTATTGGTTTGTGGAGGCATTTTTGAATTGTGAGGGTAGTGTTAATCACTTAATTTGCTGTCGTCAATCTGTTTGCACAGTATATTGTGAAATAAGACATTGTTTTGTTGGTTGATGATTTGTTTCTTCTGTCTAGAATATTTTAGAATCACCTGAGTGCATCACAGCATTTTTCATTTGATGTGGTCTGATGAAAATGGTGGAGTGTGTTGTTATCCTAGGTTAGTCTTCTTCCGTGTTCTGAAAATGAACTTTCTCATCACATGCAGAATGGCCTGACTCCGATGCACCTGGCTGCACAAGAGGACAGAGTGCCAGTAGCGGAAGTGCTTGTCAAGTATGGCTCAGAAATCGACTCGCAAACTAAAGTGGGTACTGGTATTGCTGTCCTTTGATTTCCTGCTCGATTCTATATTCATGTTGTGCAGTGTTTGTGCAGATAATCAAGCATCCAGTACTTCATCTTGTTTCTTTAGAATCATGCAGAAGGCACTGGTCACCAATGTTCTATCAGCTGTAGGAGTTTTCAGGCGTGGATATGCAGTTCTTTGCTTGCTTGTATTTGTGGATCCATATCATGAGTGCCTGTGCATGGATGTGGATGCCTGTATCTGAGAGACAGCGAGATAATGAGAGGTGGCCATGTGGTATGCCAATTTCTTCAGATTTTAACGGGTTATGGCCACGTCTAGTTCAGAATTGTAAAGAGCATCTAATGAACAGACTGAAAGTTTTAGGGATACTTTTAGTTTTAATGCATCAACATGTGCCCTTTTTCGCATTATCAAAATTTCTATGTAACTGACAAACATCTTGTGACATTACCCGATAGGCTGGCTACACCCCACTGCACACAGCCTGCCATTTCGGTCAGCTGAACATGGTTCGCTTCCTGCTGGATCATGGAGCATCTGTGAGTGCAACTACAAAGGTAGGCTACACACCACTCCATCAGGCTGCCCAACAAGGACATGTCATGGTTGTCAACCACCTGCTCAAGCATGGGGCTTCACCCAACGCAGTCACCAACGTGAGTAAATTTCATCACCACCCCACCATTGCAGCCATTGTTGTGGGGAAGGGTAGGGTAGAGAGAGAAGTTTCCTAATCACCTAAGATCTGCCAAATGTATTTGAATTATAGAGGCATGCTTGTCTGCTTTGATTATAAAGCCTGATGAGTGTAATATTTTTGGAACAACGAGAAGTTGAAGTAATCTTTTTAAAAGCAAATTTGATTTGTTTGAAAGGTGTGATGAATATCTTTGGCAGGATGATTTTGTTTCTGTTTTTTAACTTTCAGAATTATAAATTTTCTTGATTTTTTTTTTTTGCTGACGTTTTCTAAGGCTGTTTTAAAACAACCCTACATGAAAAGAGAGTAAGTTGTTTCTTTGGAGGAACTTGTCATTTTGATGTTATCTGATTTGTAATTAACAGAATGGACAAACACCTTTGGCAATAGCGCAGAAGCTAGGATACATCTCAGTGGTGGACATACTGAAACCGGTCACAGAAATACAGGACACCCTGCCTGTATCAGAGGACAAGTACAAGGTTGTCTCCCCTGAAACCATGCAGGAGGCCTTCATATCAGATTCCGATGATGAAGGAGGTGAGATTAAAGATTCATCCACAAGCCATAGTTGTGATTTCTGGGACAGCCTATATGTCCTTTGCATTAATGGATCATCACGGGCCCTTCCAGCATTTTTGTTGATATCTAGTTACAAGTGAGCTGCTTCAGTTTTCTGAGGAAACCCATTAAGATTGAGCACAGGTTGAGATGTGCTGCTTTTTTTAGATTCTTTGTTTATTTCAAGTCTGTTCTTTTCCAAAATATGTGCAGTTACTGCTGTCGAATAGACAAATTGGCAAACTGTTCAATTTCATTTACAAATGCCTTTTAACCGATGAATGTTTTTCTTTCTGAAACATGGTTATTCTGAGAAGATTGTCTAAATGTTTTCTTCGATTTCAAAGTTTGGTAGGTGGGACTGCATTGTACATTTTCTAAAACTTCTGCCACACACATATTGAACATGGCTGTTCTGTGTGTTCTGTAGCATATCAAAAATGATATCGTAAATGGGTGAAATGGGCAACTTGATTAATTAATACTCATGGAGAACATCAGGATGTACATTTTTTTAAAAAATTTACAATTCCTGAAGATAGAATATGGCTGTTGTCCTTGGAAAGATTTTAAAGTTCATTAAAATGACTCTGTTTTGGGTCAGAGGGGGAGTAAACAAACTCTATAAAATTGAAAGAACAAAAAGGGGAAAATATGCATAAAGAGATTTTAACAAACTACTTGCTGGGTTTTTCAAGGGAGCTCATATGTGGGCTCATACCGCAGCGACCAATTCTCCTACCTTGCCTTGGGCGGGGGTCTGCAAGGTAAAGCTAGTGCTAGACTGCCCTCCCTTATTATGGCCTCTGGCGCTGTTTCATCAGATTTTTGCTAATCACACCCATATCAGATATCATCTGGCAATTAATATCTAAATTCACCAAAATATGTTTAATTTCATTTGCGCCTGGAGAACTGCTCTAACTCTTATCATTTGTCTGTGTGTTTTTAACCCAATACGGTTGAGGGAACAACTATATATGGTTTCTGTTGTGTCCTCTTGTGGTCGTCTTTGGTTCAGCATGGGGTATGAGTGTCTTCAACTTGTTACATATCATTGTGTTGTTAGGGAATCATGAAAGCTTTTCAGCTCGTTGATGAGAAAATATTGGACAGGTAAATTTTATTTGATCTCCTACATTGACTTAATAGCATAAACCTATCATATAAAACCACAACCAGGTAAGGAGTTTTAGAGCTTTGGGGTGAATTCTCTAAAGCAGTGATCCTTATTAACAAATGCAGATTACTTTTTGTTTGTTTAAATTTTTAGACAAGTGTAAACTATGCTGAGCCAAAGTGATACAAGTTTTATATAATCCAGAGCTGTTGGAACAGAGAAAAGTTATCTGGAGCTATGCCTTTCCCACTTAACTTTTATTTCAACATAATGTGCACTTCCATTTGGCAAATATGCATGTGATTTACCAGCAGTGATTTCAGGGAAGTGGTAAGTAGTTAAGACATGTTCCTGATTTCTTACTGTTGGAATGATTATACATAACGTTTTTGTTATTATTAGAGAAGGCAGTCACACTAAAAAGAAATAAACATTTTCACCTTTGTTGATTTCGGTAAACAGTCATGACCAAATCTGTGTTCCTTTACTTGAGGTTAGCTCGACTTGTGTTTTGAAAAAGAAATATTTTTATCATTGCAGAAAGTGTTGTATTAACTGGTTATGCTGTTAGAATGTTTTAAAATAGGTAGATAAATGGGAAATAATGGCTAAAAGAACATGATCAATGGCATCAATTTAGAAAAATTAGATGAATCAATGGAGTTAGACAACTAAGTATATCAGCAGCTTCTCAGAAGGCTTTGCTTGTTTGCTATTTGTTTCATTGCTCAAGGGTATTTGCATCAGTGCATATTGCAAGAGACAGCCCACCAGTGTCATTTGCCTTTGTTTAGGGCTGAAAAAGGAAAGACAAAATTACACAGAGCAGGCATAGATAAAGTTAAGCATGGAAAAACTCAGAGCTATTTACAGTTATGTAAGATGATGGACAGACACTGGATGTGCTGTCCACCGCCACTGGTTAAATGTTTAATCTCGTAGGACTCTTCTCTTGCTGTGTAGGCCATCATGGCACCTTCGAAAGATCTCACAGCAACAATGTGTTCTCTCCATGCCCTGAGCTGGAAGGTAAAATTGCACAGATCCTGTGGCCACTGGTGCAATGTGTGTGCAGTGAAGCACGCCTTTTGTGGTGGTTAAGCTGTGGAGGTGACAGATGCATGTTGTGGGCTATGCACAGGTGCTTATTCGCACCTGGCCTTTTGGTGTAGATCGCTGCAGGCTTGGTAGCTTCAGGTTGTGACCTTATTTGTGCAGTGACATCATCATCATCAGAATCCTCATTCTTAGCCATAGTGAATTTTATGACATTTGTCATGATTGTTGGCATATGTACCTTGACAAAGTGTGACAAAAAAAAAAAAGATTCCCCCAGGGTTATAGTCTTAGTGAGTGTGTTGATGGATCTTGTACAGTGTTTTTCCAAGTACAGAATCCTGGATAAACCAGTAGATGACATTGTGTTCACATTTTCCTTCCATCATTAACGTTATCTGCTTGGCTAGTGACAGATTTATCTGACAGCAGATTTGTTGGTCAATCCTAACATAGCTGTGATTTCTTTTCCAACCCTTTTTTCCCCAGCTGAAGATTGAAGCTGTAGCTAGAAAGTCTTACAGGTTTTTAGGCAAGTTTTCTTTCACTTTGTTTCAAGGTTTATTTAGCTGGATTTTTTTTTGTCAGTGGTATTTTAATGGAGATGCTGAACTACAAAGCCCTTAGCCACTAGGAGCAGACTTTTTTTTTTGGCAGAATTCACGAAGTGGTACTTGTAGTGATTGTTTAATGTGCAGCAAAGCTAGAAAAGGATTGTGGTTGACTTTTTTTTTAAAAAGAGGGTATAGTATAAGAGTTTTGTGACTGAAAAAACCAGATTCTACTTGTAGGGGGCCAAGACACAAGATGCATCTATTTTCAAATACATATTTCCCACTGAAACTGACCAGCAAACATTCATCAGTGCTGCTGCTTCTGAATTTCTAATGGTGGTGATTAAACGGTGTTTATAGGATGTGGCAGAAAGTAAAGGTTGCCTAGACATGACAGAAGTAAAATTTCACCAGTGTGTGACAGCTGGCATACTTCGTCCAATTATTGAGAGGGTAACAAAGAGGTTGATGCCAGGATCTTCAAAAGTTGATTAGATATATTGGTCAGAGAAAACTACCCCATTTGACAACTGAGTAATGCCACCAGTGTGTGCCAAGAGGACAGTGCCACATGTCGCAATCACCCTCTAAAATGGCTCCACGGTGGCTGTCAGTGCCGTTTGTGCTTTCCTGTTTAGTATTACACATATTCTTTTGGTGCTAATGTGTGACAGTTTTGAAGTCATTATTTGTTGACCTGGGGAGTTAATTATTTTTCTTTCTCTTCGCCTGTCGCTGGGTGCAGCTGATGACTTCATGCCACAGTCACCTTTGTTTGGCAAGCCTCTGTCAGAGCAGCATGTGTATTTGCCCTATTATGAGGCCCAGAAGATTCAGACACGTGAGTTTGGATGTCGTGCAGCTGGAGTTGCTCATTGTGTCTCATTCGTTTTGCAGCCCTGGTGTTCACAAACTGCCTGCCACCGTTGTTCCAACTGGCACCCTGGATGCCATTCTTGTTTCTGTGGATAATTTGTTTGAGCAGCTGTGTTTATTGCAGAACACCAGGCGCTGTTGGTCTTGGACATCTGTTTGGCTTTTTATTTATTTTTTAATTTCCAGACTTTGGTTCACTGGCCTTGTTTACAGTGGGTTTTTTTTTTTTTTTTGTTATTTCAAGCATGCTACAGATGTTCGATTCAAGCAGGCCTATACCATAACAGCATGAACACTGTTCTCAGCAGTCAGCAAGCATTTAGCTCTTTTGTTCTGATCATCACCACAGTTAGAAAATGGGGTGTCACCTGTCTGTATGCCACAAGTTTTGTTCTTACCCTTGATGTCTGATGCTTGGTCATCGTTGTTGTCACTGGATTGTTGTGGCTTGCTGCCTGTGTCGACCCTGGAGGATGCATGGAGTCCTTTAACAAGCCCTGTGCTTAGCACTTACAGGAAGGGGTGCTTGTCAGCCATTTGTCCTCTCAGACTGTGTTTTTACATTATTTGGGTATTCTGTGTGATGGTGTTGACCTGAAAAGGGATGAATAATATACAGAACTGACGGTATAAATGTGTTTGCTGCCATTGTGCATTGTGTATCACCAACGTGTGTAAGCAACAGCAACATCAACAGCAATGGAAAAATGTAATTTATTTTCCCTTTCTTACACCTTTCCCTAGCCATCTGTAGTATTAGTACAATGTAGTTTGGGGATTTTTAAAGAAGCTTGAATCAGCTTAAGAAGTTTACCAGCATAAGATACTTCAGTTGTGAAAACTGATTAATACATTAAAAATGTGGCCTCCTTCTCAAGATATGCTTGCCTTTGATATATTGTGTTGTTCGTGCATGGCAGCATGTCTTACAAGTTATTGTCCCTTGTATATTAAGTTGACACGTCATTTGCAAATCCTTCATATTCACATTTACAAACTATAGGTTCCACCTGCTATTTGAAATCTTATTTCAATATTTGCTGTTGTTGCTGTTATCTTAGAGCATGTTTGTTGAGTTTGAAATACTAGACACTATATTAAAGCATGTTTGTTGAGTTTGAAATACTAGACACTATATTAAAGCATGTTTGTTTATTTTTTGGTGTTTTCTATATCACCAGAGTCACCTGGTGTGAAATACAGTGAGTAAGAGTTCAGCTTGGTGGCAACGGGTTGAATATGTGGTTAAAACTAAACTGCTGTCTTTTGTAGACATACAGACTGTCAGTACTTGCCAAAGCCTTGCTTAGTGTGTGTCCGGGGAGTTGGAATGTGGCACTGGCAGGATGTTATTGCGGCATTTTCAGAAATTATGTCTGATCTAATTGCTGCATGCTGATAGCCTTGTAACACCAAGTCTTGTAGACTGCTCAGTATCAAAATAGTTTATGTACCTAAAGCTCTGCAAATAGAATTATAAATCTTTATATTGTGTAATAAAAGAAGCATATATTGCTGGACTGACAGCACCAAGTATGTAGTAAAATGCTTATCTCTATCATGCTTTAAAAAGAAATGCTCTTTATTTGCTAGTATTTCTTGCGACTAGTGGAAGTGCCAACTGCTTTGCAGTTTTATTGTTTTGGTGAGATCCCATGTTTGTATGACCAGCAACCTACCTACAGGACCAGCACTTTTTTGCACTGCCACTTTTCTTGTTAAAAGTAAGGTGAAGGGAGAAGCCAGTGCAGTGTCTTGTGTTTCGGTTTTTTCAAAATTAAAATAGATCAAATTAGAGTAAGGCCAAAATTTCAAGGTTGTTACAAACCAAAGTTTCCTAAGAAATACTGAGATGGTACCACAATGAAATGCAGCCTGCAGAATGTGTGCAAGGTGGGTACATCCAGGTAAAGGAGCAAATGAACAAGGAACTGATGCATATTCCTCTGCAGTTTAGGATGCATAGGTTTGCCGTTGTGGCTGAACATAAGATAGAAGTGCTATTTGAACCTACACAGTTTTTAAAAAAAAGGCAGTGCTGTAAGAAATTCAAGTCAGCTAAAATGTCTACGGCATTGGCTTTGCTTTTATGTAAATTATTACACAATCATCAAAATCAGTATTTTGTGGGTGAACTTAGAACAAGACTCTGCCTACTACATAAAGTTTTGACACATTATGAAGTCAGATTGCTGCAGTTAAGAATCTTTCATCCAGGTCTTTTGAAATATTTTGCTAAACAGCTTTTAAATTGACTGCACACATATACTTCCTGCTTTGCGTTTACCTGTAAAGGGCTATTGTAGGCATAGTGGCCTTGTTAGTTATTGTGCCATGGTATGTCATCATGGGGATAAGTGATGGAATGTGGTTGCAAGGGTAAGACTGTGATAATATTTTGATAATATTAAACATTGTCTTATTAATGATAGTGGTAAACTACAATATAGTAAGTTTTTTGTGGCTGTAACTATGATACAGTTTATTATATTGTTAAGCTGTTGTACAGCATTGTGGCAGCGATGTGACCCTGCATTTTCTGGAGTAATGTAGTATTCACCAATGTTCTGCTTATAGTGTACTTAATATGCAGGATAACTTCATCAACAGACCCAACTGCAGTGTAGATACAGAATTTGATGAGACAGGGCATATTCACACAAAACCCATAGAAGGGATTGCCACATCACTAGAGTACATAATGTAGAGATCATATTTATATATGGACATTTATGCCTCATTCTGTTATTAGTGCATTCTTACACTTAAAGTAACAAGAAGCTGTACTGTATACATGTACTTGATGGTTTAAGCATTGTATGTCATTCGTCAGCACATAATGCACTGGTACTGAGTTGCCTTGTACAGAGGGTAGCATGCTGTGCTCATTCCATTGGAATCTTCTGGTGTCTTATTCTGGGCACATTTTAAATCTTTTAAGAATTTTTAGGACAAATCCGTGGACTTGTCTGTTAAATCATTGCTCCATGATATCCATACAAAAGCAGAAAATGCTGTTTCATGCTTACCTGTATAAGTGTGTATTCATATATATCATGAATATTAATTTCTACATGAAACTTTGTCCCTGTAAAAAAAAAAATTCTGGTAACCAAGAGCAAGTTTTTAATGACCAGGTCATGACATTTTCAGGGGAGGACAGTATGTCATTGGAGCGTGGAGGCAGTGCTTCTCCTTTGGACACCTCGTTCGACAAGGTATGTACCAAGCATATGACAGCCTTCGTGAGTGGATCAGGAGCTGACTTACCCCCTGTGCACTCTCCCTGTTTCACTGTTGGCAGCCTATTCCATTGAATAGAACAATTATTTTGTTTTGTTTCAAGCTTATTCCTTAGAAATATAGGTTCATCCTGCAGAAAGGTTTCCACCCCTATCCTGCCCTCTTTTTCATACATGGTGTGCAGTTGTGTGTGTTTTTCTTTTTGGATTTGATTAATTTTGTGATGGTCTTTTGTATACGTATGTTTCCTTGTTGAGATATTTGTCTTAGGATTGTCTGTTCTGTTTGAGATTAATCATGATACATGGGCTTGACTCGCCTCACCTTCTCTCTGTCTTTTCCTCCCACAACCACTCTCCAGGTGAGGACTTTATCACTAGTTTAACATTTTCCGAAAAAAAATTTACTTTCATAACGCTGTTCACTGATTGCATTGTGCCTTGTGGGCCATGGTCATACTCGAAGTTTATGATCTGTCTTTGTCATTAAGTCTTGTATTCCATTTCTGTAGTAAAGTCTGATTCCATACTCTTGACACCTGCATGTTTTGTCATGTACACGTTACAGTTACTGATCATTTTAGATAGAAGTCTTGTTCTTCCATATAGCTTGAAATTTTGGAAGTGGGCTGATTCTGGGGAAATACACCGACAGAATAAGACATTGGCGGGCGTACCTGGCCATCAGTTAACTGCACCTCGTTATCTTACGACTCAAAGCCTTACACATTGGTTCCTTTGTTTTATTGCCTCAAGCTCCAGGCAGCTAAATGACTAGGGTCGTGTTGTTTTTCATAGAATTACCCAAAATTTGCAGGTGAAAATATCACTAGGCCTTTGGTTTTTTTTAAAATATAATAGGAGACCCTGATGCTTATGCAATCCACCCTAAAATGTGGTGCAAGATATATATTTTTAAAAAACTGTATGCATGGTAAACTGTTAGTGCACACATGTGCAGGCACACACATTAATACTGGACCAAATGAGTTCAGTCAAAAACAATGCATGATGAATCCATGTAACTGTGCATCTTAGTGGGCAGAATATACATGTTGTGCCTGCATCAGGTGCCGTTTGTTGTTCACCAATAAGTATACATTGTGTGGCTTGCACCAAAGAAAGGCAGCTGCACTGTTTATCTATGTTGGTGAATGCATGTGTTTGAACATTATCAATATTATGCATGCTGTTTAATATGCTTAGTGAGCTTACTTCCCTTTTGAGTTTGTGTCTTTTTTTTCCCTTCCTGTGCGCTTTGCACTGTGTGCCAGGATGTTATGTATCGCTCCCCATCCTCTGAGATCCGTGATTTGGCACACCGCGGTCGTCAAGTTAGTGAGATCGGTGCAGCCATGCACTACCCATCTTATCTGGAGAGGGACCCTGACTATAACGCTGAGATGCGTTATTACCAAGGTGACACGCTGTCTCCCAGAGACAAGGTAACATCAACCTTTGAGGTCACCTGCAAACAGCATATTACAAACAATTAGCATGTTCAGGGAAGAAAATCTGCAAGTGTGTTTCAATATTCAGTAGCATGTGCAACAGTCATATCTGCCAAGTGTGAACATTAGAAGTAGTTTGGTGGTTGTATCATTACTTATTTTTGCAAAATGAAAAAATAAATCCCTAAATTTCTTCTTAACTGAACAGGTAGGTAAAATTCTGTGGTTAACTTCTTTGCCTGCAATTACACAAATGAAAGAAGAATGGGAATCGAACGACAGCATAATTTGGGCTTATGTTTGTCTTTTTGGCATTTAACCTAGGGAGAGATTAAAGTGTTTCACTGATGCAGTATCGGCAAAATGATCAGTTTGCCATTTCAAAAACAGGGGAGAAAATGAAGAGGCAGTCAGACTCTTCTCAACCCCCTAACTCCACCCTCTTTGTGCATTTTTTACAATTTTTTGACAGACAAATGACAAGCAGATATTTCTCCATCAAGATTATTGCCTGTTTTTCTTATTTGTACACACTTTTCATTTTCTGCTCCAAAATTTAACTAATCTTTCACTAAAGATGTACTGCCAAAGCAGCACAGTTTGGTTTTAACAGCATGTAATGGCATACTTCTACCACCTGAACAGGGGACATATAGAACATAACAATAGAACATGCATGAGCATGTGTGACTGACAAGATAATTTAAGGCATTTTTTTTAAAATCCAGACCCATATAATACTCAGTTCTTCATGAACATTTGTAGATCTAAAGCTTGTGCTGTGCCTTTGAAAGACGCTTGATAGACTGTGACAAATTAGATAAATAGGGACATGAAGACAGTAATTTTTTAAGTGATGCTTAGTTTGTAGAAGTTTCAAACATGGCTTGCAGACTGCAGCAAGTCATAATAGATTTGACTGGAGTGAGATGTGATTGACCCATACAAGGAGAAAATAGATGGCTTACAGAAAGCTAAAAACCAAAGCATTTTGATCAGCATCGTAGAGTTGGAAAGAGCAGGGTTTTTTTTAATTTGAAATTCAAAAACACATTTACATATTTAAAAGGTAGAATCACAAACATTTAGATTGTTCAGCTGTTTGCTTTGCCTCAGAATTTTCTGTGCTTGCATTTTACCCAAAGGAATGACACTAGCATGTTCTGATAAATTGACAGCCATTACCAAACACATGCTTAGTGATTGGACTTTTTCTGGATGGGGAGGGGGAGGATTGATGAAGTCTGTACACAAAACTAGAATGTTTTCTTATAAATTTATTTTGGCTACAGAATTTTTAAAAAAAAATAGTTGTGTTAAGTGTTGTGATTTTTGTTTCAGTATCTTGACCATTGGATTATGTTTCAGTGATGCACTTGATACCACTATTTTTAGTTTACGTTATAGATTTATTGTATTTATCTTTTGTTGTGCGTCTGCTTGGGAATGCCTTTTGTGTGTCCTTATAATGACTCATTAAAATCCAGGCAGCAAGAGTCTGCATAAAATCCATGTGCCATATTTTTGCGCACCAGCATGCTATACACACTCAGCTATGTTCGAAACCTGAAAGCCGTAGGGAAGATCAACTTAGGTTATCTCTCTTTATTAGAGAGAAAGCTGTTTTTCTTTAAAGTTCATTTGCTCTTTCTTCAGATTGTGAGGATTGTGTAGGAAAAAAAAAGTGAAAGCATTCCCAAGCAAACATTTGGCATGCCGTTAAGCACAGCCATTTTGATTTATTTTTCTGTGTCTTTATTTTTCTCTTGTGTTTGTTATGGTGCTGTGTGTGATCCTGCCCACTGTGGCACAGGAAGTGCTCAAATCCCGTGACAGCGTGTTTGGCGATGGCTACTCCTCTCTGGGCCGCAACTCAGTGACCCAGCCGCTGCGCTCGGCTGAAGACAGCGTAGGCGACTATGACTATGACGAAGATTTGAAGTATGTGGTGGATGAAGCCATACAGAAGAAGGTAAAATCAGGCAGCCCCGTACCGACACAGGGGTTTTAAAAATTGCATGTCACATCTCACTGTGTTGAGATATGGCACAAGGACTTTCTAAATTTTGTTGCTCTTGCTCATAATTTGTGCAAGCTGCCACTTACATACACATTCAGAGTTTTACATTCACACAAGCATGTTTTAATTGACTAAGTCACTTACATCTAGGTTTTGCTGCATGTCTGAAACCGACGCAAAACAGCATTGCTGCCTCTGCAACAAGAAGCTGCTACAATGCATGAGCTGTCTCTTTTTGATCTAGTTCTGACACTTCCCTTGTTGTATGGTGCATGCAGCCTCTGTGCATTTTGGCAGGGAAGAAGTGACGTTAAAAGCAAAAGTTCCCTTGTTAGTTTTTCACACTCACGGGTGATAAGGAAGATTTTATAAATGAGTCCATAAAATGTTTTCTGCAATCTAAACAAAAACAGATCTTTACAAATTACTGTGAAACTTAAAATTCTGCTTACAGAAGGTGAATCAGGCCCAAGTAGAACTGTCAAAGAAATATACAACAGTAATTCCTTTTTTGTTTATTTGGTTAATTTTGATTTTTCAGTTTATTTTTAAATGTTTTTGATATTGTGATTGCTGTCTTGTTCCCTGACTTTGGTTCTGTCTCTTGTTGTTGTATATAACCGTGCATGGCATGTTGTTGTTGTTCCTCTTTTGTTGTAGCCACCAGAACCACTCTTTACTCAAGAACTGTACCCTCAGAGGGGTCATAGGTTGAGTACTGAACGTGCTGCACCATTGTGGCGAGATTCCTTTTATAGCACAGATTCCATGACTGCTTTGAATGTGGAGCCGATGCAGGTGGTCACATCACCACGCATTGAGACCTCAGCCTCTTATCGACCCAGTTCAGGAATTGATTTGCCAACTGCAGTTTCTCCGTCACGTCCTGTTGCCTATGCCTCAGAGACGATGCCTGTAGCTTCAGGCTCATACCAGATGATCTCTTTAGCGGAGACACCAGTTGTGGCATCATCTTCAAGATACCCTGCCACTGTCGCGGATGCCCCATCTGTTGAACTGGCTTTAGACTACCAGCCTCAGGCAGTTGATGTGCAAGACTCGGCCTCATCTTCATATGAACCTGGCAATACATTTGATGTGTTACCTAGCCCTTCAGCTGTATATCAACCTGCCTATGGATCCAAAGCTCCACAGATGGAGTCCGCTTCATACCAGCCTATTACTGCATCATTGGAACAGCCATCTGTGGCCTCTGCTTCTTATCAGCCAGCATATACTTCTGAAGAGCCAGGCGTGGAATTACCATCCGTCCATTTTGTGGCTGAACCAGATGAGCAAAGCAAAGCCTCGTTTTCTTGTCAACCAGCTTATGCATTGGAAGCACCACACAGGGAGTTAGATGATGCACAGCCCATCGCTTCAGCTGGTGTACCAAGCCAGGCGTCGGTTTCACAGCAGCCTGCTTATGCATCAGAAGCACCACTCTTGGTGTCCAGTTTGGTGCAGCCAATCATAACATCTGATATGCCAACCAAAATCTCAGCTTTGCGCCAACCTGTCATCGCATCCGATGTACCAACAGCAACCTCTGCTTCCTACCAGGCCGTTGGCCCACTGGACCTGTTGGATGTTGAAGCAGGTGCTTACAAGCCCATCCCAGAAGCATCTGTCTCACCCATACTGGTATCAGAATCACACCAGCTTGTCCATGCTTCTGACACACCAGACACAGTATCAGCCTCGTCCCAACCCGACTCTGCCTCTGATTCACCCCAGTGGAAGAAAGTTGTGTACGCCGGTGCACGTACGGGTTCCATGACGGGCAGCATGGGTACGGACAGTGACCGCATGCCACCTGACGACTCCGTGCCCATTGATGCTGAGTGGACCCCCACAGAACAAGTAAAGACTGGGGGTTTGGCCTTTTGCTGATAACACACGTCTGCTGCAAACATACCCGCCACACTCACAACCCCTTCACTGCTAAAAGATGAGCTTGATCTCTTGTCTTTGCTTTTAACAGCTGCTGTAGCCAGCAAGCAAATAGTAGGAGAGAATTCTAAAAGAGGAAATTGTTCCCTGCACAAATATCCGCAGTCAGTAGCACTGAAGAGGTTAATCATTACCACCTTGCAGTTCCTGTCCTTGCTTTTAGTTTTACCAAAACTTTCTGTCACTGAGATTCTGGTGCTGCACATGACAATCTGCAACACAGGACTGATAGCTACTTGCACTGTCACTTAGCTGCAGCTGCTGTTTGCCAGTTTGCAATGCTTTCCTAACAATGCTGTCTCTGTGCTGTGGTATGGCTATGGGTGCTTACACCCCACTGCTGTCCCATGTTCCCTCTAGACAGCTGAAACTACCCCTTTGTTCAGAACTGCCCTAAAGCATATCTCATTATATTTGCTGTACTGGAATGTATTGGTTAATGAATTTGTGATTCTGCACGGAAACCCTAGCATGTCAAACAGTCCTTTAGCATAATTTATGGGTCTCCATATTTTTTTCTGAGATGGGTAACATGAGACTACCTGGCATGGTGTCGGAAAGCATGTTGTATGATATATGGTCTTCAGGCTACTGATCTGTCGGCACCTTCATTAACAGTTGCACTCATTGTGGTGGAGGTCTTACTGCTGGAGGGTGAATACATGTCTAGGATATCACTGAGGCACTGACATATTTTTGAGGAGATGATGCAAAATTCATAGCTTTACATGCTGTACTTTTAACAGCTAGACAGTTGATAATATGCATAGATAAGATAGTGTGCTACAAGTATGAACAACGGTCATGTTTGCAGTAGAAATGTCTGAACCTGCTCAAATTTATGCTGACACACTCTGTAACAAGTAAAAGCATAGTGCAGAGCATTTAAGGTTGTATGCTTGTAGAAATAATTTTAAGTTTCAGCTTGCTTTATCTCAGAATTAACAGTTTTCATCGTGTTATGTTTGAGTTGCTTCTGTTTTTTTTTTAATGGTGATTTTATTATTTGCCCATTCTTTAATTAGGTAGCTGTGCTGCAGGAACTATTTTCATGAAATATACACCCTCATAGCCAAGCACTCTTCTTCTCTGAATCATTTGACAAGAGGGGAACAAAATTTAGCTGTGGTACCAGCTAGCTTCTTAAATTTGCATCGTTTTATGTCTTGAGTCCCACCCTAAAACTGCTATTTACCGTGAAAAGAATATAACACGTCTTTGAATTCCAGACTTTTGGGATAGTTACTAATGCTTATGGTCTGTAGAAGACACTAGCAGACATCACATAGTCTCGTCACCTTACGCTGACTTCCCATCTCTCACCCACCTAAACAGTGATATGTTTTGTGTTAACGTTTGATTAATCACTAATATCTCTAAGTTTTGTAGATCTCCTTAAATACTTGTAATCCCATTTGTGTAGTGCACTTTCCTAGTCACTGGATGAACAATGCTGATGCTCTTAAACTTTCTGTTGTTTTCATGGTTTCAGTACTGCTAGTATGGCTTTGCATTTTATGTAGGTTCTGTCATTTGCATTTTTGTTGGGGGGGGGGGGGGGGTGGTGTTTCTGGTCTACCATCAAAAATTATGAGAGTGTTTGTAAAACCTCTCAAACAGATCTAAGGTTTTTTACTGTCTGTAGATTGTGTAAAGGAAGAATAAGCTCAAGATTGATTTTCTTTTTAAATAACAGTTCTGCAGACGTAGCTCACTCTCCGCCAGTCTCAGCAGTGAGACTTATTTGAAACTGAACTATTACAGGGCAAAACAAAATTAAATGTAGATTCAGTTAGTAATAGATATTAATACATGCTTTGGGCATTTACAAAAAAATGATGGTTTATGCTGCACTTGGACCCACGGCAGTGTTCAGACATTCTGCCGTGCATCTGTGCCTTTTGGACAGTGTGGAAAGGTCTCTTACGACGTGGGGATCTGTGCTGGGCTGATCACCATTGTGACGTGGTGTTTGCGCATGTAACTGTTGTTTCCCTTTGTCTTTGTGACTGGTGGGGCAGGACTACATGGAGGCGCAGATGGTGACCAACTCCTTTTCCCAGTCGTATGGTGCTCCCCCGCCTCGCCTGGATGGCCGTGCACCTCCTGCTGGCGACCCCAACCGTTTCTCCTCCTACAGCGGATCCTCCTTCAGTACAACTTTCGATCCAGACAATGTGCCAGTGGACCGCTCCCCTGTTTATTCTGGGTAAGTTCTCGTTTTGAGTTTCTAGTATTCTGGGTAAGGTCCTGTTGGGTTTCCGTAATCTGGGTAAGTTTTTGTTTTGAGTTTTCGGTACTCAAGGTTTTTGTTTTGGGTTTTCAGTATTCTATAGGTTATGGTATTCTTAACAGTTCGTAACATCCACACCCACATACAAGATTTTAAACCGTGTTTGCTTGTGCGGCAGAAGTAGTTTTAGGATGTATCACACCATGTTGCAAAGCATGTGTCCCTGTTCCAAATTGTCTCCCTTTGTTTTGGTGATGGGGCTGTTTGCTAGCTAGTGGCTTTGTCTTTCAGATGTTGCAAAAAGGTTTACCACAGAATCAAAAAATTTTTTAAAACAAAAGCAGTCATTGCATCCATCATCATCATCATCATCATCATCATCATCATCCTGTCATGCCTAATGCCTTGAACTTAACATTTCTTCATTTCTCTTCATTGACCATGCTCAACAACAGTCATTAAATAGTTAATCCTGCTATGCTTGTTTTCTGGGTTTGACAAGTGCATGTGTTCTGAAGACGACTTATACTCCTACTCATGGAATGTTTTGTATTTTTCAAACTAGCAAACTCAAATGGAAGAGGTAATTGTACCATGCTTTAGTATTGATGTTGTTCGTTGTTATGTTTTTATCTGGTCTCTATTTACATGTACATGTATTTTAAAATGGCGGCTAAGAATGATCACAGTGCAGATCTGGGTACCTCTATGGCATTTTTACATTTAAACTTTGTACACGTTTATGCCCAATTGCAAGATTTTATGACCCAAAAAAATTGCTTTAAATGTGTTACTTCCATTTCTGCAAATCAGTATTATGTGCCAGTTTCAGCAGGCACAAGAAACACACTTCCAAGGAGCATTATGTCTCCTGTTTTATTGGTGAATAATTCGTGACGGGCCAGTGGTAGGATGTTTTTAGTCTTCTTTTCATATTTTATTAAAAGCATATGGTGGATGCAAAGTCAGATGTTTTGACTTCCTACAATGCCAAAGTGAAATCTGGGCTGGTTGGTGAAAAAAAATCCAAGCAGATTTTCCTGTCAAATTACAAAGACCAGGCATCATGGATTATAGTGGGGAAATTGTACACCAGATGCCAGTTACTGCGACAGTGATATTGGCATGGTTGACTGGCTGTTTTGACGTAGCTGTCCACTGCAGGATGATTTTTTACAAAAAATGTATGGAGGTTGATAAGGTGGCAGCAGAATGTGAAAAAATGGACAAGCTTTTAATATCAAAGTCAGTGGTTCCAGGAGAGGAAAACCTCATCTGGCCAGAAGTGATGATGGCTGAACTTTGATGAAAAAGAATCTTCCATTGTCTACGTCAGAAATAATTTTGTTGCTTGTGAAGAGTGCATTCTCTGACAGCAATATCGCTTCAGAGTACAAGAGTTGACACTACAAAATCATCATCTTTCTGTCCATTTGTCCATCAAAATACCCCAAGATTTTTCTTTTTTTGAAAATGCACTTTCTTTCAGTAAAGGAGTCTTCGAGGTCAAGTTTTGGGTACCCAGGTCTGCCAGTGCATGCATAATTATTTTATAGATTTCTGGATCAATGCTTGTAGGTGTTACTGATCCACAGTTATCTATAGCCTTAAGAACTGAGGGTCCATGGAACTCTGGAAATTCAATCCTTTAACAAAGAATGTGGGTCTTTGTGTGTTTTTGTTTTTGGCAACAACAAAAAGGTTTCCCTTGGGTGCATGGGTGGAAATGTCCGTTTTCTTTTAGATTGCCTTGAATAATAGACACACTATCGTGTTCATTGTAAACCGTTTCATCATTGTTTTGACATTAAGTTTTTATTGGTTATTGTAAGAGATAATAGATTTGACAGTTTCTGGTTCCTGTTATGATAGCAGTATGTTCTTAGACTGCCTCAGCATGAGTCTGTGACATTACTGTGCATCGCTACAGATTTATAGTTTTAAGCACTAGACAGGAAAAATCAAGATTTTTTTTTCCCGATGTCTTCCAGTTCCTATGTGGGAGAAAATAATGTGGGAAAAGAGCTAAATGTTTACACAGCTAAATGTTTACACTTCAGCTAAGGTGTTTTCTTTGCCAAATTTTAGTATTAGTAGTTTGGGGGTTTTTTTTTTTAGTATTTTAGCATATAGTATTTTAGGTTAGAGTTTTAATTCAGACTTTTTCTAGTGTACTGGTGAAATGGGTGTCTTACATATATAACACATGTATAGGGTGAAAATGCATTATCTTAAGCAGGTCCTAGAGTAGGGGCTCTAACTGAAAAAGTACCTGTCATTTTACTGATGCTTCCAGTATGCTGTCAGACTTTTCTTGAAATTCTTCAAGCGTTTGTATGGCTCTGCGTTTTGTATTATGTTTCTATGTGATGTGTCACAGCTTGTGTAATGTTTTATAATTATCTTTTGATGCTTCTTCAGCATCCGTACATACACACATGCATGTGTGGATACTATCATCGTTCCACATATTTTTGTAGTGCAGTGAATGGAGTTGGGGGAAGCGATCATTCATGACAAGAAACAAGTAACATGCGGCGAAATGTGCAGAAACAAGCCACATTTCTGCACCCTCCATCTTTTACTGTTGTGCTCAACTTGACCTCTCTCCACCTGTTCATCAGTTTCATATGGAGTTGAAGTTGTGCCAGACTTGCATGTACCTTTGGAATGTATGACTAAACAGCCGTAGAGCACAGCCCTTTTAGCTTTTAACCGGCTGAAAGGCTTTACGCACTTAGAGACCAGCAAGCCCAGCTTAATGGAGGATCCGAAGGGCTGGAAAATGTGGTTATTGAGGTGGGCGTGAGATGTCAGGGACGACCTGTCGATCAACGCTCGCCTAGTTC